>LT969560.1:780949-820129 GCA_900097035.1 Plasmodium blacklocki (nom. inval.)
ATGATAATAAAGATGATAATAAAGATGATAATAAAGATGATAATAAAGATGATAATAAAGATGATAATAAAGATGATAATAAAGATGATAATAAAGATGATAATGAAAATGATAATAATAATGATGATAATAATAACAATAATAATAATAATGATAATAACAATAATAATAATGATAATAATAATAATTTTGATGAATCTCAAACAGCTCAAGAATACCAAAACGATAATAAAAATAATGTTACTGAAGAGAATAATATTTTAATTAACCAGAAAAAAAGTTCATGCAATATGAAAGAGGAACCAATAAATATCCAGGATGATATGAAGAGTAATATTCATATGAACATTATTATTAATAAAGTGAATGATGTGGACGATGTGGAAGATATTTATAATGAAAAAAAGAAAAACGATTTTGTTAAAAGGAATAAACAAAATACGAATAGAAATGAACACATGAATAAAAAAGATATTCCAAGTAATAATAGTACTACTAATATTAATAATAATATGATTAATTTAAATAATGATTTATTAAATGTGGAAAATACAGAAAAAAAGAATAGATATGAATGTGATTTCAATTTGTTAACAAATCAACTTAATGATATATTTTCAAAAGAAATTGTAGAATTTATCCAAGCATCTAAAATTAGTTTTAATATTAATGATGTTTGTAAAGAAAGAAATTTACACAAGAAAAAAGAAAGACTTCAAAAAAGTCGTCGAAACTATTTGAAAAATAATAAAAACAATTTAAATATATCTTTAAATTATCAAAAGCAAAAGAAATATCCATTTAATAAATTATTCTTGGAAGAATTGGAAAAGGATGAAAAGAATGAAGAAATTAATAAAGCAGAAGAACATGTAACAGATGAATCATCTTTTGAATATAACCAAAATGGTGTTTTTCATAACAAAGTAGCACACACTAAAACAAATAAAGATGTCTTATCAATAAATAATCAAAACAATGAAGAAGATATTAAACAAAAAGAAAAAGATGTAAACGAACAAACCGTAGAAAAGAAAGAAGATAATAATATTCCTATTAATAAATTAAATAAGAAAAAAAGTTTTTCAGGTTTGAAATTACAAAATATAGAGAAAATGGATATATTAGAAAAGTTTGGATTGTCGTATAAAAAAAGTGAAAAAACAAGTCTCGGTTGTTCGATATTTCACAATAAGGTAGAGGAAAAGAGAGGATCGTTTAGTAAGAGTCAGGATGGAATTGAAGTTGATATAAAGCAAGGAGAATTAAATAAGGAAAATGTAAAGAAAAATGAAGTAGATGATGATAAGGTAAAGAAAAATGAAACAAATGATGATGATAAGTTAAAGAAGAATGAAACAAATGATGATGATAAGTTAAAGAAGAATGAAACAAATGATGATGATAAGTTAAAGAAGAATGAAACAAATGATGATGATAAGTTAAAGAAGAATGAAACAAATGATGAAAAGGTAAAGAAGAATGAAACAAATGATGATAAATCAAAGAAATGCGAAACAAATGATGATAAAGCAAAGAAATGTGAAACAAATGATGATAAATCAAAGAAATGTGAAACAAATGATGATAAATCAAAGAAATGTGAAACAAATGATGATAAATCAAAGAAATGTGAAATAAATGATGATAAATTAAAAAAGAATGAACAAAAAGGTGACGATTTAAAAGAACCCATTTCCAACGTAGATAAAATAAGTTATCAGAAAAGCACAAGCGATAAAGATTTAACTAAAAAGAAAAATAGTAGTGTCGTTGCCTTGAATAAAATGGATACTTTTAAAAAAGATGAAAGTTCAAGTAATGATATGGAAAGTTCTTATTTTTCTAATAATAAGAAAAAGAAATATGATTTAACAAAAAAACATGGAAAAGATATAAATTTATATTCCTGCCCTAATTGTAAGGGTCCATTTTTAATGTGTCCAAATTGTCATTGTAGATATCCGAGATTTTGTGTTAATGATAATAAGATCGCAATGGAATGTGAATATTGTGATTGTGAACATTGTTATTTTTATAATTGCATATATTGTAATTTTGATTTCCAGAAATGCTTAGATATGATAAAAAAGAATTCTCTTAAGGAAGGTATATTATATAAAATAGGAAAGCATTTGCATCAGTTTAAAGCTAGATATTACATATTATTTGATAATTTATTATATTATTATGATAAAAAAAGGAATTTAAAACCTAGAGGATTTATGTTTTTAGAAGGATGTTATGTTGAATTAATTGCAAAGAATGATAATATCAATAAATATGGTTTTTCTATATGCCACAAAGGTACAAAACAAATACAGAAACGTAATTTATATGTTAATACATTAGAAGAAAGGGATGAATGGGTACAAGCTTTATATTCATCTACAAAACAGAATACATTATATAATTTATATGAATTACATGAGCAGTTAGGTCAAGGTAAATTTTCAACAGTTTATAGAGGTATAAATAAACAAACAAATTCTGAATTTGCCATTAAGGTTATTGATAAAAGATCTGTATCTATATATGAAAAGGAATTATTAAGAAGTGAAATATCAATATTAAGATTATTAAGACATCCAAATGTTATATACTTAAAAGAAATAATTAATACAAAAGAAACTTTATATATATCTATGGAATTGGTAAAAGGGGGAGAATTATATGATTTTTTATTAGCTGAAACAAGATTAAGTGAAATTCATGCAAATAAAATTATAACACAATTAATAAAAACAGTAGCATATTTACATAGATGTGGTATTATACATAGAGATATTAAACCAGAAAATATTTTACTTACAGATAAATCACGAGATGCTCAAATAAAATTAACAGATTTTGGGTTATCAACGTTATGCGCTCCAAATGAATTATTAAAAGAACCATGTGGAACCTTAGCATATGTAGCACCAGAAGTTATTACATTACAAGGTTATAATCATAAAGTAGATGCATGGTCGATAGGAATTATATTATATTTATTATTAAGTGGTAAATTACCTTTCCCTATTAATAAAAATACAGAAATGAATATACAAAAAAACTATGTATTAAATTTTAAAGATTATATATGGAAAAGTATATCTTCATCAGCCAAAGATCTTATATCAAAACTATTAGAATTAAATGTAGAAAAAAGAATTTCAGCAAATGAAGCTTTAGAACATATATGGGTTAAGAACCCAACTGCTGTAATAAATGAAAATTCATTTATATATAAAAATGAAGAAATTAATATTTTAAATTTACAAGATGTTAGTGTTAGTACATTTAATATACCAAGATATACACCTTTCCATATTGAAGAAGAAAAAAATACAGAAGAGGTGGAAAATAAAGAACCAATATTTAATATTCATGAAAATAATATTTTATGTGAAAATAATGATTCAATTGATGAACCTGTTATACCATTACCATATAGTAGTGCTCCAATAAAAGAACATATTAATGATAAAAAAAATATACATAATATAACATCTTCAATAGAAGATATATCAATGAATAGACAAGAAAATGCTATAAATGAATCCATAAATAAAGAAATCTCAAATCCTATAAAAAATTTATCACAAAATGCAACGGATGAAAATGATACTTCACCTCATCATAATAATGAAAATCAAAATGAGCAAGGCAATCTAAACACTAGTATTAATAAAATTAACGAGTGTAAAAAGAGTTCAACAGATGGACACTCTGCCCAGATAAATGATAATACAAATAAAGAACATGATAAATAAGCAATAATTAAAAGTAACACATATGGAAACGGAGTAGACAAAAGGGTGTATACATATAAATATATGTATATATCATTTTTGTTATTTTATTTTTTGATACCTTCACACACATAAATAAATAAATAAATAAATAAATAAATATATATATATATATATATATATAGATAGATAGATAGATATTACATCATTATTATATGAGTTTATATATATATATATATATATATATTTAATTACCATACAATGAAATGAAAAAATTATCGTATAATTTAATATTGTTCCCAGTTTTGATATAATTTATATAATATGTAACAATCGTTTATATTTTATTTTTTTTACAAATATATTTATAACATAAATTAATAAGTAAAATTATTTATTATTTTTATTATACATATATATATATATATATATATATATATATATATATATATATATATTTATTTATTTATATATTAAAACCATATTTAACATTAAAAATAAAAAATATATGTATATATAATAGTGTATTATTTATTTTATTTTTTTTTTTTTTTGAAGAAAATATAATATATATATAATATAATATGTGTATACCGTATTGGTTTTTCTTTTTCTTCTTTTTTTTTAAATTTAATAATTAGACACACATGAGTAAAATAAAAAAAAAAAAAAAAAAAAAAAAATTTCTTCAGATAATTTTCTGGAATTTTAGATAATATATATTTTTTTTTCAATTAACATTTAAGAATACCTTTTATAAGTTTTAAGACAAGCATATATTAATAATTAGAAAATAAAAAAATAAATTAAAAAAAAAGTACACGATATGTAAATGACATAATATGTGTACTTTTTTTTTTTTTTTTTTTTTTTTTTTTTTTATTTTAAATTATTTTGTGTATATTATATAATATTATATTTAAAAAAAAAAAAAGAAAAATGTAATATTTATATATTTTATACAGAAATATTGTTAATGAAAATATTACATTAAAAAAAATATATATTTTATATATATACATATATATATAAAAACATGATATATTAAATCATTATATATATATATATATATATATATATCAACTTAGTTTCTTCTTTTCTTTTCTTTTCTTTTCTTTTTTCTTTTTCTTTTTCTTTTTCTTTTTTTTTTATCTATTAATAATAAAAGAGAAAAGGAAATATACTTTATTATATTTTTTATAAAATATAGCATGTTTATTATAACACTATTTTATATTTCTATTACTGTTTAAATTGGACAACAAAAAAAAAAAAAAGAAAAAAGAAAAAAAAGTACACACATGTATATTAATCGTGAGAAAAATATAATTATATTATTATCATAATTGATATTATATAAAGGTTTTATGATTTTTATATTATTATATTATAATATGTATATATATTATTATTTTTATTTTTATCTTTTATATTAAAGAAAAGAAATTCTAGTAATTCTCTACTTATTAATACTGACTTCTTCTGAATTAATTCATCCAAGTTAATTTGGGGAGAGTAATACAAATAAATAAATAAATAAATATATATATATATATATATATATATATATATGTACATATAAATATATTTTCATATATAAAAATAAATAAATAAAACAACAAAAAAAAATATAAAAATATATATATTATATATATATACATATATATATTATATATATATTGATTTACATATATATTTGTTTATGTGTTAATATAATATAATACCTTCATATTATGCATAAAATATTAAGGCGTATGTAAAAAAGAAGAAGAAAAAAAAAGAAAATGTTTGAAAATATCCATTTGATATTTTAAGAGGGTGTTGTTTTATTTCATCCTTTTTGATATACTTTATATATTTATATTTTCCTGTTTCTGTTTGTGTTTCTATTACTATTTATTTTTACGTTTTTATTTATGATTATGATTCTTTTTTTTTTTATGTGTGTGTAGTTATTTTAGCTTATTATATATATATACATATATATATATATATATATATATATATATATATATATATACATATATTCATCAGCATGGAAATTAAGAATAAAGCGGAAAATTTAACTATTAGCAATCTTTTTAGAACAGGTGATAATAGAGGAAAGACAAATATGATCATGGATAATAAGAGCAAGCTCATAATAGATAGTGAAAAGAAGAAAAACATATGGTCTATTTTTACTAAATTAGATGATAGTAATAATAAAAAAGATGATGATGATGATGATTTGAATAGAAGTATGCATTTAAATGATAATTGTATTAATTATGATGAAAATGAAAGTATCGAGAATTTTTTTTCTCCAAGAAATATAATGGAAAATGATAAAAAGAATATTACATATTCTAATGGTACCTTATTTAAAAATACAGAAGAAAATTATGAAATTAAAAATGAAATAGAAAATATATCTAATAGTTTTAAACGTAAATATAATATATTATTAACAGAAAAAACGGATGATAATATGTTAAATGATATAATATCTATTAAAAAGATGAAGAAAGATCAAAATATGAATTGTTCAAGTTATAATTCGTATAGAGAGTTTTTTTTAAAAGGTGATGGAAACAAAAGTAATAGTAATAGTAATAATAATAATAATAATAATAATAATTGTTATACACTTAATAGTAATGATTTTGCTTTAAATAATAATAACAATTTGATATTTTGTGCCAATAATGAAAGTCCATTTAGTAGTAATAGTACTTTTATGAATAATAAAATGATATATAATAAAATAGAAAATGATGATATATCTAGAAGAATGAACAAAATAAATAATATAGAAAATTTTAAACCTATTAATACTTTAAATGATAAAAATATTATTATGAATACTACTTCTATTAAATCTACTACTTCTACAATTTCAACAATTTCATCTATTACAACACATGTAGATCCAATTATAAATGCCAAATATGTAGAAAATAATGACATGAATAACTCAGGACAAAATATTAAAATACCCAATATTGTGGAAAAAATTGATAGTAATAATAAAAATTATAGTAGTTACAATAATGTAAATCATTACATTAATAATAATATTACTAAGACAACAAATGTTATTAAGAAGAAAAATATTTGTGTACCTGTGAAACCATTAAATATACAACATAAAAAAAAAATATATAATTCCACTCCAAATAAAAAAGTTCACACGTTTCATAAAAATGATAAATTTGATATATTAGGTAAATTAGGTGATGACGTATTTAGATATATTTTATCATCTGTAAAAAATAAAAATTTATTATTATTAAATAAAAGATGTTGTGAACTTATACGTTCATTACGAACAAAATTAATCCATGATGAATCTTTAAAAAGTTCTATATCACCAGATAGTATAATGAAAACAATATATTTATCAGAGAATATTGAAATATTAGATTTGTCAGGATGTTCTCATTTAACATCTCATCATTTTCACGTTTTTTCTAATTCTAATAATATAAAATTTCAAAAGACATTAAAAGTATTATGTTTAAAAAATTGTAATAAAATATCAGATTCAAGCTTAAAACTTTTATTACATAGATTTAAAAATTTAGAAATTGTAGATATACGTAATTGTTATAAAATTAGTTATGAAGGTATATATCCTTTAAAATTTAAACATACATTAAAAAAATTATATATGGGAAATCTTACTTCATCAAATGTAACAAATTGCCATTCGAATGATTCTTTAAAAGTATTATTTAATAGTAAAAAGGATAATATACAATTAGATACAGCTTTAAATAATTTAATAGCCTTAGAAATAATTAATGTGAAACTATTAGATGATATATCACATTTATATATGATTGCTAATAATCTAAAGATTCTTAATTTTAAAGGATGTCCTATTGATGATACTTCTTCAAATTATTTTCAACATTTCAAAAACTTACTTGCACTTAATTTGTCAGAAACAAATATATCTAATCATTTATTAAATGTCGTTATAAAGAATTCAACAAAATTAAAAGTTCTAGATATTTCTAAAACTCCTGACATACTTAATAGTACCATTTTGGAAATACCAAAAAAGTTGAAGAACTTGAAAAAGGTTAAGCTGTCCCACTTGCAAAATGTTGATAACTTTTGCTTGAGAGAATTTTTGAAGTACTGTAAGGATTTAACATGCATAGACTTTTCAAACTGTTGGAAAGTTAACAACACTTTTTGTAATTTAAATGGCTTGGAAATAGCAGCAGGTAATAAATAAATGAATATAAATAAAGAAATATATATATATAAAGAAAAATTACTAATACTTATACATATATATATATATATATACTCTTATTTTCATTTTTAGGAAATAAATTAAAAGACATCGGAGCCTATCAATGTTCTATTGACAGAAAATCTTGCGAAGGATGTTTCGCAGAACTTGGATGTATATCTTTACGTGTTCATGTTTATAATGTAAAATATAAAAAATTAACCACACATATATATATGTTAAATTAATTGTTGCATGGTTGGATATATGTCTTATATATATTTTGATCCTATATTTTATATCATTTTTTGCAGATATGTGTAAATATAAATGAAAATATAAATTTAAATATATATATGTATTTTTATTTTTTTAATGTATAGGAGCTATTTTTATTTGAGACATCCATTTATACTGATATTAAATTACTTGAAGACGATTAAATTAAAAAGATTTTAATGTTTTTAATTTTTTCCACATTTTGATATAATAAAAAGAAGTTTATTAAAATATGTATATATATATATATATATATATATATAATATTATATGTATATATATTTTTTTTTAAATTAAATTAATCTTTTTAATGACATATTTTTTTTTGAATATATTCCATTTTATAATATTAAGTATATATATAGTGCATTAAATAAATAAATATATAATATGTTAATTAATGTACATATATATATATATATATATATATATATATAATAAATAAAATTCATATATATTTTTTATTTTATATATTATTTTTTTTGAGTTATTTTATTTTATTTTTTTTTTTTTTGATGTTTTTTTATAAAATATAATTTTTTTTAAATATATATGATATGTATATAATATAATAATATGAATATTACATATATATATATATATATATATATATATATTAGTTAGAATTTTTTTTTTTTTTTTTTTAAAATTTAAAGTACATATAAAAATATATAATTTATTATATATAATAATATTATATTTTAATTTTTATTAAAAAAAAAAGAGGAAAATTTTATAAGAAAACATCGGTTTTTTGTTTTTTCTTTTTTTTTCACGTTATATTAACAAAAGAAAAAATAAAAAAATTAAATTGTTATTTATATGAATGGGTGAAAAATATATAAAAAAATGGCAAATGATTTAGAAGAAATGTCAGATAAACAAAAGGGTTATATGGAAAATAATGAGAAAAATATTGAAAAGAATAATGAAATAAATAATGAAGTAACTTATAAAATAATTAATGAAATAAAAAATGATATTGTAAGAAATATTATGGTTAAAGAAGGAAATGAAAATATTAATAAAATACATAATGAGAATAATGTTAATTCATTATGTAATAAAAAATTTGAATCAGATATTAATATAGAAAACAAATCTGGTAAAGAAGAATGTGAAACATTGTTTAAACAAGAGCTTTGTTTAAAAAATGTATTACGTAAAAGATTATTAAAAAGTAAAAGTAATAAATGTGATGAGAATGATAAGACAAGTGCAATTAATAATGCTGATATGAATAATAATGATATGAATAGTAGTAATGATAATAATAATGATGATAATAATAACAGTGATATTAATAACAATGACATGAATAATAATGATGATAATAATAAAAGTTATAATAATAACAATGATATGAATAATAATGATGATAATAATAAAAGTTATATTAATAGCAATGATATGAATAATAATGATGATTATAATAATGATGATTATAATAATGATGATGATTTTTATACTTGTACTAATGCATCTATTGATAAAGATATTAATAAAAATAATAATAATGTGCAAAATAAAAAACTGAAAGAATGCATAAATAATGAAGAGAAAATACCTTCAGAAGTTGAATGTGCTATATGTATGAAATTATTAATTGTACCAGTTACCATACCATGTGGTCATAATTTTTGTAGAGATTGTATAGAGAAAGCAAAGGAATATAAAAATTTGTGTCCATTATGTAGATCAAATATGGGTGATAAAAAGAATATTAACCTTTTATTAGGAGAATTAATAAAACAAAAATATCCTTTAACATATTCAAAAAGGTTAGAAGAAATTGAAAATATTAAATTAGAACAAGAAAAAAAAGTAATAAAAGAAAGAATTCATGCTATTAATAATTCCTCTATTATTCCAATATTTAAAGCACCATTAATATTTGGTCCATATTTCCCAGGAGAAGTTTTTGATATAAATATTTATAATAATCGGTTTATAGATTTAATATATTTTATATCTAATGAAGGTACATTTGCTATTACATCAAGCAAAGAAAAAAATGATGAAAAAAAGTTATATGGAATACATGTTAAAATATTAGAACAAAAAAAAAGTAATCAAGTTTTTTATTTAAAATGTGTAGCCAATTTTAGAGTACTATTATATAACATAACTCTTTTTACAGATTATGGAAATTTTGTGGGATTACATTCTCCATTGTTTGATGAAAATATACCTATCAACTTTTTAACTTCGCATATTATAAATAATACAACCGTTTATAAGGATAGTACAAATATTACATCTAGTAATTATAACAATGAACAAGATGTTCGTTTGTCTAATAATACCAATATTGGAGGGAAAGAAAAAATTGGAGACTTAAAAAAATTATTATATCAAATTGAAGTAGAAGAAGATATTAATTTAATTTCTTACTATTACGAACAGTATAAAAATATAACAAATATGGCTGAACTGATAGACAATAATAATAATAATAGTAATAATAATAATAATAATAGTAATAATAATAATAATAATAATAGTAATAATAATAATAATAATAATAGTAATAATAATTATAATAATAATATGATAACAAATATTGTTAAATATTATTCTTGTATTATATTATCCAAAATATGTTTATTATGTATTAAAAATCAACTTAATCGTTTTGGAAGTGCAGGAGTTATGTTATTTAATACAAAATTTAGAAATATAAAATTAACATCTTCTGAACCTTCAAATGAAGAATTAGAAAAATTTTCTTATTCTTTAAGTTGTGCTATTATTTCAAGATCTGCACTAAAGTGGAAATGGTTCAAAATTACAGATACATATGAAAGATTAGAAAGTATAACACAATATTTTTTAAAAAAAAAAAATAAAAGTATTCTTGCTTTAGATAATTCAAGATCTCCATTAATACATAGATTCTTTATGTTAGATTCCATATCTTCTTCTTTAATCATACTCGTTTTTTTTTTAATTATTATTTGCATAAAATATTATATATATATGAACCATATAAAAATTTGAATATTTTTTTTATGTATATATGCATATATGTATGTATGTATTTTGAATTATATATTTAATTATTTATTATTATATTATATATATATTATAATTTTTTTTTTTTTTTTATATTTAATATTACATATATATTATATGTATATCTTCAATTTTCGCATAATTATAATGCTTAGCTTTGTTGTTGAAATATAAATTTTTATTTGTATATATAGAAACATTAAAAAAGTAAGGTATTTACTCTTCTTCAATAATATATATATATATATATATATATATATATATATATATATTTATTTATTTATTTATATATGTAAGGTTATTTTATTATAATAAAGGGGTACACATAAAGCATTCTATACATTATTATCGGTAATATATATTTCTTTTCCTTTATTATTTTATCATATATATATATATATATGTGTGTATTTTAATAATTTGAAAAATTCTGATAAGCTTAAAATTAAGTTTTATAATATTTGTCAAGTTTTCAATTTCATCAGGAATAAAGATCATATCAGATACTTATACATTTTAATAATTTTTTTTATGATATATTTATTTTTCTGGATCATTATTCAAATATGATATATTTTATATATTAATATATGTACATATATTATATATATGAAGAGATATACTACTACATAATATATATTTATAATACTTTCTTTAATATTTTTAAAATTGTAAAAATATAAATATATATATATATATATATATATATATGAAATAAAATAATAATATAAAATATTATATATAATTAAATTCATAATTTTACGGAAACGAAGCATAAAAAAGTTGCATCTTATATAAAACATATATAAATATATATATATAAATACAAGTATTTATTTATTTATTTATACATTTATCATTATTATTAATTTTTTTTTTTTTTTTCCCTATATATTCCTATTTTAAATTTTATAATATTATTTAGAATGTATTCATAAATCAACAAGAGTGTTATTAATTTAATATAATATTATGTTGAGATATTCGAAGAAATTTATGTAATTATTATTGAAAAAAAAAGAAAAAGAAGAAAAAAAAAAAAAAAAATACAAATGTGAATAATAACATATAGAGACTTTGAAGAAAATTTATATAATGGGTATAATCATATAAATAATATACATACAAATATATATATATATATATATATATAAAATATATATAATATATAATTATATATATTATTATATATATGTACAGATATATATATTAATAAATAAATATAAGCATATATATATTATTATATATTATATTATATATATATGTATATTATATTTATCATATTATTTAAAAAAAAAAAAATTAAATTTTCAACATTGTAGAAAAATTCAGATAGAATATAATTTTATTATATTTCAAATATTATATACATTTTTTTTTTTTTCTCTTTCTTTCTTTCTAACATTAATTAAATATCTCAAGAAAGCCCTTTTTTTTATTATATATTTTTGGATTGATAACATAATATGTAGTTCTTATTATAAAGTAAAAAAAAAAAAATAATATATATATATATATATATATATATATATATATAGTGTTAAAATATAATTCATATTTGAAGAAAAAGGATTATATAAAATTTAAAAAGTAAAAAGTAGAAAAAGAAAAACAAAGGATATCATAAAAAAATATAATAAATGATTATTAAAATGAATTGAAAAGTCTCATTTTAATATAGTTGGAATTATAAGTTTTTATTTATAATATTATGCTTATATAATTTTTTTTTTTTTTTTTTTTTTTTTTTTTTTTTTTTTTTGTTCTAATTGATTTGTTAATTTGACTCCTATTTTGAAAGTGGGTTCTTTATTTCTTTATTTGTTTTATTTAATATTTAAAATGTAAGGAAACATAAAATATATATTATATATATTGTATATATATATATATATATATATATATATATTTATTTATTTATTTTTTTTTTTTCCCTGTTGATAGATGAATGAACCTTTTAGTTTCAATGTAAATGCTCCTTCATATTATCCTGGAATGAAATATAAGGGAGCAGGGGTAGAGGAAGATGATGAAAACAATAGTAACTTCAATAGTACTACGAATGACAATAATATTAATATTAACAATGATGTTAATAATGATTTGAATAAAATAAAAGAACATGAGGAAGATATAAATGGTTCCGAAATTGTCGAAGATGAAAATGTTAACGATGTAGAAGAAAAAATAAGCAAACTGGTTTTGAATGATGATAATGATAATATGAAAGAAGACGTAGAAGAATTACAAGAAAAAGTAGAAGACAAAAAAATAAAAATGGCAGAAGTAGACCCAAGGCCACACTTAAATATAATTTTTATTGGACATGTTGATGCAGGAAAATCAACAGCTTGTGGTAATATTTTATATATATTGGGATATGTTGATGATAGAACTATTGAAAAATATGAAAGAGAAGCAAAAGAAAAAAGTCGAGAAAGTTGGTTTTTAGCATTTATTATGGATATAAATGAAGAAGAAAGACAGAAAGGTAAAACTGTAGAAGTTGGAAGGGCCCACTTTGAAACAAAGGATAGAAGATTTACAATTCTTGATGCACCTGGACATAAAAATTTTATTCCAAATATGATTAGTGGTGCTGCACAAGCAGATATTGGTGTTTTAATTATATCAGCAAGAAAGGGCGAATTTGAGACAGGGTTTGAGAGAGGAGGGCAAACAAGAGAGCACACTTTGTTGGCTAGAACATTGGGTATTCCAAAGAATTCATAATATATATAAGTATATGTATATATATATATATATATATATATAACTATATTTATGTGTGTATATATTTATATGTGTATATATTTATATGTGTATATATTTATATGTGTATATATTTATATGTGTATATATTTATATGTTTATATATTTATATGTGTATATATTTATATGTGTATATATTTATATGTTTATATATTTATATGTGTATATATTTATATGTGTATATATTTATATATGTATATATTTATATGTGTATATATTTATATGTGTATATGTTTATATATGTATATATTTATATGTGTATATATTTATATGTGTATATATTTATATGTGTATATATTTATATGTGTATATATTTATATATGTATATATTTATATGTGTATATATTTATTATATGCATAAGCTTGTTAATATAAAAGGATATACATACATATATGTTTGTATATATATATATTTATTTATTTATATTATTCTCAATTTAGGTATTAACCAACTCATTGTTGCCATTAACAAAATGGATGATCCAACGTGCAATTGGAGTGAAAGCAGATACGAAGAAATACAAAAGAAAATAACCCCATATATAAAATCATGTGGATATAATATTAATAAGGATGTTTTTTTCGTTCCAATTTCTGGGTTAACTGGTCAGAATTTATCAGAACATGTATCGGATAAAAATTCGAAAATATATGACCCAAGAGCTAGTTGGTATGATTTATCCAAACCAACATTATTTAATATATTAAATTCTTTACCACCTCCACCTTGGGATGAAAATGGTCCATTAAGAATTCCTTTGTTAGAAGGATATAAAGATAACGGAATAATAGCTATTGGAAAAATTGAATCGGGGACATTATATGGTAATAATATGAATTGTACTTTAATGCCGAATAAAGTAAAAGTAAAAGTTATGAATGTTTTTTTAGAAGATGATGAAGTTCCATATGCTAAACCTGGAGAGAATGTTCGTGTAAGATTATTTGGTGTTGAAGAAGATCAAATTAGTAAGGGTTTTGTTTTATGTGATTCAATAAATTTATGTTCAGTTGTTCATGAATTCATAGGTCGTGTTGCAATTGTAGAATTACTTGAGCATAAACCTATTATAACAGCAGGATATTTTTGTATATTTCATGCACATACTGCTTGTGAAGAAATACAATTTGTTGAAATGTTAGAAGTTATTGATAAAAAATCCAAGAAAAAAAAAACAAAACCAAAATTTATTAAAAGTGATTGTATTGTAACTGCACACTTTTTACTCTCAAATCCCGTCTGTGTAGAGGTCTACGATAATTTACCACAACTTGGTAGATTTACCCTAAGAGATCAAGGAAAAACAATAGCCATTGGAAAAATATTAGAATTGAAAGTATAACCATCGTTAATACTTATTTTTTTCACAATAAAGTAAAATATGTACAAATCAATTATATACATAACAGTAACAGCAGATATATACATATATGTGTATATATATTTATTTTTCATATAATTAACAGTATGTTAAATGTGAATAAATAGTTTATTCTTTAAATATTTTCAAATTAATATATAAAAAAGTGTATGTACACACTTTATTTTTAATACATTGATGCTTAAAAAAAAAAAAAAAAAATATATATATATATATATATATATTTTATGTTAGCTATCTGAATAAAATCTTATATAGAATTAATTTTTTAAATATGTATATTAACATATACATACATACATATATACATACATATATACATACATATATACATACATATATATTTATATATAATACTAATATGCAATATGTACATATATATAGAATTATATGAATATCTATCTATCTATCTATTTTTTTTTTTTTTTTTTTTTAATTTCATTTATTTGGTTTTTTTGTATTATTATATATATAAACGTTTAAATATGAACCATTAAAATGAAAAAAAAAAAAAAAAAATAAAAAAAAAAAAAAAAAAAAAAGTTAAACATATTTTATTATTTATATATATGTCTATATTAAAAAAATCTGAAGAATAAAAAACCTTGAATGTTAAATATTGAATATTTGATTTTTATTCTTTTGAGCGTACATAATGAGATAAATATATATATTAAATCCTTTTTTATTATATTAAAATGGATGAATTAATATATATATATTTTTTTAATTTTATTTTTTTTCTGTCTACTTATTAATGTTATAATTAAATTAATATATATAATATAATAGTGATGTGTATAAAATTTTATTATACCAAAATATTTACATATTTTTCCAAGCATCATACAGAAACGAAATTAATAAAATGTATATTATTTTATGTTATAAAATATTCATTATTATTATTATTATTATTATTATTATTATATTATATTATATTATAATAATGTCTATATAATTTTTTGATTGAACTTAATAAAAAAAAAAATTAAAATGTGTTATCATAAAATAATATAACTTTCAATAATTACTTATCATCAAATGATTAATATGAATAATTATGGTATTTTAAAAATGAGAAAATTAAAATTGAAAAGACTTTTTATTTTAGTTTTTCATATTATATATTATTTAAAAATATATAAGGGTGAAAAAAAAAAAAAAACAAAAGCATTAATAAGAAAAAATGAAGGTACAAATATATACACAATAAAATATATATATATATATATATAATATATATGTATTGTAAAAAAAAAAAAAAAAAAATTAATTAGCAATAAAATTTATAATGATATAATGCAAACGATGTAATAAGTCAAATATATTATATATATATGATTTCTTTGTAAAAATATTTATAAAAAATAAACTATAAAAATTTCTAATTAATATATAAATATAAGATGATTATAAAAAAAATTAAATATATATATATATATATATAATAAGAATTTCATATATATACATATAAATAAAAAGGGGATTGTAAAAATATATAACATTTTGTAAGGTATTATAAAAAAAAAAAAAAAGTGATCTTCGAGAAGAAAACATTTTATAAAAAAGCCTATGATTTATATAAATAGAAAATAATATATAAAATATATACATATATATACATATATATATATATATATATATATATAATATATATATTTTTTGAATTTTCAACTGTATTTATATATGATTATCTATCTACCTATCTATGTAATTTATGTTGTTTGAATAAGAATGTAACAAGACTACTATTTTTTAGCATATAGAAAAGGATTATTGAAAATATTAAAAACCATATAATACACCATGCTACGACTTCATTATTATTCATAACGAGATCTTCTTGTAATGATAAATCAATGTTTGCTATAATTTTTTCTCTTTTGGCACTTGTAATTTTTAAACTTTTGGATATAATTTTTTCAAAATATTGTGGAAGAACAAAATAATTATTTTTAATTTCATATTTTTCTTTATTGTAATGAAAATATATAGATGGTATAATCCAATTTAATATAACAGCACTATAAGTATATGTATTTAAAATAGTTTTGAATGCATCAATTCTGATTTGATTTCTTTTTCCACTTTTTACTTCTTCTAATGTTATATTAATTTTATCAATAAGATCATTTGCTAATGAAGTCATATTTTCTTTATTATATATAAGATCTGATATTTCATAATATTCAAAAGGTACTTTTGTTGTAACTATAAATTTATTTATATCTTTGTTATGTGTTTTATCTGATATAACAACACAACCATAAAACAAAGCATCAATAACCATTTTATTTAACATTCCTGCAAATTTCGAACTTATAATACATACTTTACTTCTTTGTAACATGTATGTATAATCGATCATTTTATTTTTTATAAGTTTATGTGTTGTTTGTAATCCCCATAATTTCCAATAATTTAAATCTACTTCGTATTTTTGAATTTTATCTTTTAAATTATTCATATTATTATTATATATATAATCCATAATTTTCTGAACAAGATAATCATTATAATTATTAGATGTATTATATAAGTATAATATATCAATATCTCTTTTGGTATTATTAAAAATATCTTTCTCATTAAAAGTACATTCAGGTAAAAATAAATCTAATAATGAATAGCTCAATTCATATGCTGGTGTATGTTGATTTTCAAAATTTCTAGCACGATCATAATAAAAGTTAGGATTCACAACGTTTTGCACATTTCCATTTGGTTTATCATCCTGTAACATTTCTCCCTCATTATTATCAATCGTACCTTTCATAAGAAATGATTTATAATAATGACTAGAACAACAATGATTTACACCATGTGGTAAAAATGCCCACAATGTTTTATTTTCCTCATCATCCTCTTCATCATATTTATTAATATTATTATTAATATTATTATTAATATTATTATTATTATTATTATTATTATTATTATTATTATTATTATTATTATTATTAGATGATGATGATGATGAAGAAGAATGATCCCCAGTTATCAACATATCATTTTCATTATTTCCTACATTATTTGTTTTCGTTTCCATTTTTTTCCTTTTTTTATGCTTATTAGTAATTACATGATCATGCATACTGTTACTAGGAGTTGTAGTACTACTTGTTACTTTATTCCATAAACTATGAAATAATTTTTTTTTTTCAGATACCGTATCAATGTTATTTAAAGGATTAAATTCAAAAATGTTTACTTGGTTTTGAAAAAATATATGTGGAAATAAATTCAAAAATATATTCTTTACATTATTATCCCAACCATCATTCATAAAAATAAGTGTTGTAATTTTAGGCATATTTTTCAAAAAGAAATAATAATTATAATAATTTGATACAAAACTTGAATGAACAAATATAAGATCAAAAGGTTCATTTCCTATTTGTTTTTCATGATTATGTAATAAGGTATGTAAATTTTTTGGGAAAAATATAGGATAATATTTAAAACCATAACCCCATAAATACGTATTCCATTTTAATTGAGTATCCATAATATTATATATATGAAATAATGATCTATCAAAAGAGGAGGAAAATGATTTTCGACTAGCTAAAAATAAAACACGTGGTACTCTTAATATATAATTTGATGTATTTTGAACATTTGATTTAGTTGTTAATGGTGGTAAAGGTAAAAGAAATGATTCACTTTTTTCAAAGTTTATATTATTACCATTACTATTATTATTCTTGTTTAATAACATATGTTTTCGTACTAAACCTTTTACATCAATATCTAAACTTTGTAACATATATTCTAAATTATTATAATTTATATATGATAATACACAATTATTTAATTTATTATTACAATTACATTCATGTAAATTATCATTATCATCATTTATATTTGTTGTAAGACCTCTTAATAATTTCTCATTCTCACTTTTGCTTTTTCTCATTAAACTACTATTAATTGATCCACTACTTAATGCATCTTTATCATCCAATTCATTTATATCTTCAAACATTTCGGTTTTCTTTTCTTTTTCTTCATTATTCATTTCAATATCATATTCCATATTATCATTCTGTACATTCACTATTAAATTCTTTTCAAAATTATCATCAATATTATATTTAGTCTTTATATCATCTTCATTTATTATATCATTCAAAATTTTTCTTTCATAAGAATATGGATTATATTTTCCTTTTAACATGGAAAAATATTGTTTTAATTTTTCATTATTCTCACTCACATTCTTTATTTTATTCTTATTTAGCAATTCTTGTAATTCTCTTAATATATCTTGTTCACTTTTACTATGCTGATATTCTAATAACATTGATTCTTTTGAACGAGAACCAAAACCATCACTTACAGTTTTATCTAATATATATGGAGACTTTTTATATTTTTCGCTATTCAATAAATTGTTTAACATAGACTGAAGGTCTCCTATGTTCTTTCCATTAAAACCATTTGCATTATTACCTTGTAAATTACCAAATATCTTTTTTAAGTATTCCACTGCGTTATTCCCCCCCTTACCATCACCATCATTATGTCCATGTCCAAGTAGAGATGCTAAGTGTTGAAGTGGGTTACTTCCACCCTTACCATCACCATCATTATGACCATGTCCAAGTAGAGATGCTAAGTGTTGAAGTGGGTTACTTCCTCCCTTACCATCACCATCATTATGACCATGTCCAAGTAGAGATGCTAAGTGTTGAAGTGGGTTACTTCCACCCTTACCATCACCATCATTATGACCATGTCCAAGTAGAGATGCTAAGTGTTGAAGTGGGTTACTTCCACCCTTACCATCACCATCATTATGACCATGTCCAAGTAGCGATGCTAAGTGTTGAAGTGGGTTACTTCCTCCCTTACCATCACCATCATTATGACCATGTCCAAGTAGAGATGCTAAGTGTTGAAGTGGGTTACTTCCTCCCTTACCATCACCATCATTATGTCCATGTCCAAGTAAAGATGTTAAATGTTCGAGTGGGTTACTTCCTCCCTTACCATCACCATCATTATGTCCATGTCCAAGTAAAGATGTTAAATGTTCGAGTGGGTTACTTCCTCCTTTACCATCACCATCATTATGTCCATGACCAAGAAGGTTCATTATATGTTCTAACGGATGACCATCCCCTTTTTCGTCATGATGGGCATTATTATTTATATGAGAAAATAAATTGGCTAACTGATCCATTGAATTTGCTGCCTTTGCATTATTATTACTATTATTATTATTATTATTATTAATACTATTAATACTATTATTACTATTATTATTATTATTATTATTGTTCGATGGAATGTTCATATTTTTTAATAACTCTCTAAATTTTTCTATATAATTCTCTTTATTCAAATTATCATTAATATTATTTGCATGGTTAATTGTTTGATCATTTGGATTATTACCAGATGGTACATTATTATTTTTATTTGAATTATTATATTGTTTTAAAGCATCCATCACTTTTCCCATATCTAAATGATTGTTACCAGTGTTATCATTTTTATTCGATGAATTTATGAGGTTCATTAAAGTATTCATATTATCACCTGACGATGCTGTATTTGTATTTAATAAATTTTTAAATAGTTCCATGTGATTATCATTATTATTATTTGGATGGTCTTTAATATAAGATAAAAGGTCTTCCATATTCTTTAAAGAGCCTGCATCAGGCCTATTTTTCGTATTATCATTATTTATACCATTATTGCTATTATTATTGTTATTATTACTGATATTATTATTATTGGATGAACATGTTACATATAATAAATAAAACGAACATAAAAAATATATATATCTTTTAAAAAAATTCATTTCTAATAAACTGGAGGATAACAGGAATAGTATATATGTACAAATTAAATCATAAGATATATATATAAATATATAAATATGTATATATATATATATATATATATATATATATATATATATATATATATAATAAAGAAAGAAATAAAAGAATAGTTACAGGTAATTAAAAAGAAATATATACAACTTACAAGTATATATATATATATATATATATATATATATTTTTCTTTTTTATCTTTTATTATATTATTTTAACATTTAACTAATTTTTTACTTTTAGACCCACAAAAAAAAAAAAAAAAAAAAAAAAAAAAAAAACAGGATAAAAAAAAAGAAATGTTATTTTTATTTCATTTTTTCAATTTTTTATGAACACACAAAAAAAAAAAATAAAATAAATAAATGAAGAAAAAATAAAGAAAACACAAAAAAAAAAAAAAAAAATTTTCCTTTTATGTACACATATTTTTACTGGAAAATATATTTATAAATAAAACAAAATGTAAACACATATACTTTAGTTTTCTTTAACATTTATAAGTATGAATATATCTTAATAACATAAAATAAACAGGGATAGAAAAAAACAAATAACGATTATATATAGGTCTATATTATTATAACAATTATAAAAGCACTGTATATTTAAGTGTATGTTTAATCTTTATTATTTCATTTATTTATTTATTTTATTTTTTTATTATGATTGCTCATTATATATATATATATATATATATATATAAAATTATTATAATAAAAATGACATAATTATAAATATATATATAATATATATATGTATATATATTTTAAGTTATTATTATATACTTATATATTTAATAATGGTTAATTGGAAATTAAAATATGACACATGTGTCTGATGGATTAATAAATAAAATTCAATGTTTTTTTGCTTTTCTCTTTAAATAAATGTTCAATACGCACAATAGAAAATAAAATAACAAGTTAAAATAATATATACGTATATAATACATACACAGAATATATATATATATATAATATATACAATTTTTTTTTTTTTTTTTTTTTTTTTTTTTTTTTTCTCTCTAGTTAATTTATGGCACTTTTTCCTTTACATAAAATATATATAACCATATAATAAAAGTTACAAAAATAGAAACTGCTGAATATAAATATGTCAGTATTCTCAAATATATTATATATATATTTTTTTTTACTTTTTTTTTTTTTTTTTTTTTTTTTGGGGGGGGGGGAGGAAGGTTGAGTTTTCTTTATTTTTTATATATAATTATGTAAAATTATAACATTAACTTATTTATATACATACATATATATATATATATATATATAAACATATATTTTATATTACATTCTTTTTAATATATATTATTTTTTATAACATATGTAAATTACTATTAATGATCACATATATATAAATAATTTTATATGTATAGATCAAGCATATCAATAAATATACAATAAACACATAAATAATATATATATATATATATATATAATATATGTATTATGGCATAGGTTTTTTTTTTTAAGTTGAAAAATAAAAAAAAATAATTTATATTTTCATATATAAAATACATTTATAAAAATATAAACGATAAATTGATAATAAAAAAAGGAATTTTTAAAAACATGAATATAAATAAATAAATATATACATAAAATATATTTTCTTTTTTTAAATATATATAAGAATGAAAATATAAAAAATTAAAAATAATTAAGAGAATATATATGTAAAATTTTTTATTTACATTTAATAAAATGAATATATAAATAAAATATAGGTGGATATAAAAAAAAAAAAAAAACATATAATATAATTATGTATACATATATAAAATATACTTATGAAAGTGCATTGGATATTTCATTATAAACATACAAATAAATATTTATAATGGATCTCAGTGTTCAAAGGTCAATAATAAAATGAATAAATAATTATAAATAAGTATATAAAAAATTAATATATATAAAAAATATATATATAAAAAATATATATATTTTAATATTAATATATTTATATTATTGTATAAAATGTTTTTAGCTTATATAGATGAAAAAAAGTTACAAAATAGACTATATAATATATATATATATATATATATATATATAAATATATAATATATATTAAAGGTAAATTAAATTATATGCCTTAATATGTTTTATATATACATAATGTTAAAATATATATATATATATGGTCATTAATTTTCTATAATATATATATTCAAATATATATTATACAAAAGTAAAAAAAAAAAAATATTAACAAAAAAGATAATTTTATTTATATAAAATAATAAAAAAAAAAAAAAAAAAAATTATATAATTTACCATATAATTCTCAATTATAGAATTATATATTTATTATATATGTTTGATATATAAATAAATAAATAAAAAAAAAAATATATATATATATATATATATATTGTATATATAATAATTATGGTGGTCAACAATATAATTTTTGTCATATTTAATTTTACTGTGTAAAAATGTCTCATTATAAAGTATAAAATAAATAAAATTAAAATTAAACATATGTTTATTCCAAGCATCCATATTTATTTTGTTATATTATGATGTTTCCATAAAAAGGAAAAAAAAGAAAAAAATAAACACATATATAGATAAATATACATTTAAACATACCATTAATAATTCTTAAAATATGCTTTTAACAAATGTAAGATTTTTAAGCAAATGTATGAAAATAAAAATAGCCAAGCGTAAAAGCTGGGTGAAAAGAAATAAAAAATGGATGTTACCGAAAGTGGAAAATTCTTATTTAAAGCAAGAACAAGATTTTACTGTTCCCCATAAAGTTATTTCTACATGTTTAAATAAAGAATATGAAAAAAATAATACAAAAGATAATTTTAAACTTGAAGATGATGATAATAATAAATACTTTAAGAATATACTTAAAGAACTACATAATAATAATAATAAAAGAAATGAAAATTTATTAAAACCACATGAATATAAAAAATTATTAAATAAAGACAAATATAAAAAAAATGATGATAAATTAAATTTAAAAGATTTATTAAGAAAAGGAACTAAGCCAATAAATTTAAATATGGAAAGTATTGATCATTTAAAAGAAGAAAAAGATAAAGAAAAGAAAAAAAAAGATATAGAAACTTTTTGGTATATGCCTAATCCTTTTGAAAAAAAAGGTGTTTATGGAATGAAAGAAAATTCTTTTTATAAATCTTTTTTAAAAGATAGAGAAAGGAGTCTAGATAAAATTAATGAAAAACAATTAAATAAAAATGATCAACAATTATTAAAACAGTTAAAAAAATATAATAATAATCATAATATAAATAATGAGTTATTAGAAAATAGTATATCTATAAATGATAACCAAAATAAAGAAAAAAAAATTAGAATTTCTCCTAGAAAATATTGGTATGATAATAATTATTCTACACCTGATACCAATACAATCAATACTGTTAAAGCTCGAGATTTAAGATTTCTAATGATGAATGAAGCTAGACTAGTAAGAAAAGGAAAAAATATTGATGTTGAATTATGGTTATGTTTTATGAATAGAGTTATACACTTATCCGCCATAGTACATGTACGTAGTCTTCTTAGATATTTACAAACTATAGCTTCTGTTAAAGTTATTAACAAAAAAATGTTAAATGATATATTTTGTGAAATATTTAAAAGAGAAAATGATATGAAACCAAAACATTATGTATATCTTTTTCAAAGTTGTTCAAGATTAAAATGGAATGATTTTAATTTAATTTATGCTTTAAAAAATATGACCTTATGCTGGTCCATCTTAAGAAATAATTTCCTCATAAAATCAGCTAATTCTATATCCAAATTAGGATTAGCAAGTAATGTTTATAGTAAAGCTTTACAAATAACACTAAATGAGAGATTAAATAATTTTAGTGGAAGAAATCTAAAAGCAATAAAAGCTATAACGTTTCTCGAATTTTTTAATGAAGACATGATTATAAAATTTATATCGCGCGCAACATTTTACAAAGAACATTTTAATTATTATACGCGAAACTTACAAATATTATATTTATATATTGTATTATTTCATAGTTCTATATACAATAACTTGACTCAGGAACAGAGGTCATTTTTACAGTATTATTCTCAAGATAGAAATTTGAAAAAAATAAATAAGAAGAAACATAAGAGAAGCATGAGAACATTGTCAAGGGTTGACCAAGTGGGAAATGAAAATGGTGAGGTTAATTTGGGGGGTTACAATTCATATGGTGATGATTCAGATGATGATGATTCGAATGACGATGATTCAGATGGTGATGATTCAAATGGTGATGATTCAGATGGTGATGATTCAGATGGTGATGATTCAGATGGTGATGATGCTGATGGTAACGATTCAGATGATGACAATAAAAATTTTGATAATAATAAAAATGTCAAAATAGGAAACAAAATATGTGGTGGTTATACCTGTATGTTACATAAAGAAGTTAGTGATTTTTTAAACAAGCTAAAAATAGAACACCTCAACTCAATTAATTGTGGACCGTTTATAGTCGATATATATCATCCTTCATCAAATTATATTATAGAATTGAATGCGCATTTTCAATATTATTTCAATTCAGAAAGTTTAACTACTTTATCAAAATGGAGACATAAATTCTTATCACAAATGGGCTATAAAGTCATTCACATATCTTATCGTATATGGAATAACTTACATAATGATACGCAAAAAATGGAATATATATATAGTGTATTACCAAAGGTTATATTGAAAAGTTCCCCATATAATTCGAATATTACCAAAATGTAGTTATATGTTATATATATATATATATAAATATATATATATGTGCACATATATATGATATTATTTTATTATTTTTTTTTTTTTTTTTTTGTGAATTATTTTTTATTTGATTTGTCATTTCAACTATATTTGAATATTTTGTGTATACACATTTAAAAAATTTAAAGTTATACTTTATATCTTAAAAATATAATGAATAATTATTATATCATTGTTATAATGAAAATATAAAATTTATAATTTAAAAACATTTTGTTAAATAAATAATTATGTACATATAATATTATTTATGCTATAACGACGTATCATGAATCAAAATAAAAACATGTAATGTATATTTTGCGATAGAAAAAAATAACGCACATTTCTTTTCAAAGATAAAAAAAAAAATATAAATTATAATATATAAAAATTATATATTATTTAGCTAAAATTAAAGTTATAAGATAAATAGTGAATATATATAAATATAAATAAATAAATATAAATATATATATATATATATATATATATATATATATATATTTATTTATTTATTTATTTATATATATATATAATTTTTTTTTTTTTTTTTTTCCTGTCATGGTCAGGTAATTTCATCCATTTTAAAGTAGCTTTTTCTGAACATAATAATAAATAGCTATATTTAAATATATATATATATATATAATATAGTATAACAAGAATACAAATAAATTTACCATATTGATCAAAAAATGAAAAAGTAAAACCATGTTATCATATTACAAAAATGTTATTTCCTTTAATAATAAACATATAATATTTTCAATATGCTCAAGAACAATTTTTTTAAGTAAACGTATCTTAGCTCCAAAGGTAAAACCTGGGAAAAAAGGACAAGATAAAAAAGATACAGCATCAGGAAGTACTACAGAAAGCAGTGAGAAAGCCCATATTTTTAATATATACAATACTGTTAATGAAGACCATGAAATATTACCAGACCACGCATATCCAAAATGGTTATGGAAATTAGAAAAGCCCTTAAAAAGTTATGGAGAACTTGCTTTAATGTTCTTATATGGAAAGGTAATATTTAAATAAATAAATTAGTGAAGAAAGAATCTTAATATTTAGTAACCTTTTGATGAATAGTAATATGTATATAATACGTATAATATATATATATATATATATATATATAAAGACTTTTATAAATTACATATAAGGTCTCTTTTAAATGTGATAACACATAAATATATATATATATAATATAACGTAATTTTTATTTTATTATATTTTATAATATATATATTTTATTTAGGATATCGAAAATGCCACTGCTCAAGATTATCATCGATTTCGTAGGTTGCATAACAAGAATTTAATTAAACTGAATAATTTAAGATTGAAAAAATCAAAACGATCAACCGTAAAACCCATATTTTGGGACCTCTAAAAGAAAGGGAAATGACAAAATAATAACAATTCGAAGAAGTAAAAAAATAAATAATACAGTGTAATGATATTGTATAAATATATATATATATATATAATATATACATATGATTTATTATTAATTTATACTTTTATTATATATATATATGTTATATTTTATATTATGTTATTATACTTATGGTGTTCAACAAAAAAGAATATTTTTAATGAAGAATTATTCAATAACTATATTGTATCTATTTAATTTTCATCTTTTTTTTAATTAAAAAATGTTACTTTATTATTTTTGTTTATAAAACTTTATACTTTATTCATTATAATTTAAAAAAAAAAAAAAAAAAAAAAAAAAAAATTATAATAATCGTTTTTTTATGTTCACACATGAATTGACATATGAATATATATTCATTATTTTTAATACTTTATTTAAAATTAGTATATCATAATAAAGGTGAAAATTATATAATTGTATAAATATTAAAGAAAATAAAAATAAAAGGTAAATAATTGTTGAGTAACAATTTAAATGAATAAATTATTATATAATATAATATAATATTATACTATTTATTTATTTTTATTTTTGGTTTTATTTTTGGTTTTATTTTTTGGTTTTACTTTTGGTTTTACTTTTAGTTTTTAATTTGAAATTTTGTGATAAGATTATTTTTGTTAATACGAAATTCATTTTTATTATATTTCATTATATTTTTGGACACATATACTATAATTTTTTTATATATTTTCTTTCACAAGTAAACATACATACATATATAAATATATATATATATATATATATATATATATATATGTGTGTGTGTATATATATATATTCACTTGTTAGTGATAAAAAAAAAAAATTAAAAATGAAGAAAATGATATAATTTGAAAAGAATGAGAAATTTAAATAAGAGGAAGTTAACATCGGTCGAAAATGAAAGTCGTAAAAAAAGAAGTACGTGTGATGTGGGAGATAGAAATATAAATGATTTAACAGTTAAAGAAGAAAATAAAAATACGAAGAATGTTACAATAAAAGTGGACAAAGAAACAAAAGAAAAGAAAGGAAAAAATATGAAATATCAAAATGAAAATATTCATGATAAAGAACAAGATGATGTTATATTTATGAATGATGTTGATGGTTATAATACCGAATATTTTAAAAATTTAAAAAAGGGTGCTATCATAGAAATGACCTTATATAATTGGATGGTTTTTAGTGGGCCTATAACTTTAAAAGCTAATAAAGGAATAAATTTAATAGCTGCTGCAAATGCAAGTGGTAAATCTTCGATCGCTTGTGCTTTGGTTTTTGGTTTAGGATATAATAGTAATATATTATCTCGAAATAAAGAATTAATAAATTTTATAAAGAAAGGTGAAAAGAAGAGTTTCATAGAAATTACTTTAAAATGTGATGAAGAGAAAAAATATATATGCATAAAAAGAATTATGAATATTATAAATAATAAAGTAGAAAGTTTTTGGTTTGTTAATAATAAAAAAGAAAATTATGAAAAGATTGAAAATATCCAAAAAGAATTCAATTTAAATTTAGATAATTTAATTACATTTATGCCTCAAGAAAATGTTAGTAAATTTTCTAGACTAAATCCAGAAGAATTATTTGAATGTACATTATTAGCTATTGATAAAAAATTACTAGATGATTATAATTATTTAAAAAAGATGATCGAAGAAAAAAAAAATGGTGATAATAAAATTGAAACATATGAACATGAAATAATACAAGAAGAAAAAATTATAAGTGATTTAGAAAATAAAAAAAGCAAATATGAAAATTTACGAATGTTATTATCTAAAATGAAATTATACAGAGTCAAGAAATCTTTGCTTTTAATTGAACATAAGAAGAAACAAGTTATAAATATAAAGGAACATATAGAATCATTGATTAAAGAAAAGGATACACATTTTAATACATTGAAATATTATTTATCTGAATTAGAGAAATGTCATAAAGTTATAAATAATTTATCAATAGAATATAGCTCAAAAAAAATAATTATTAAAGAATCACTTAATAAATATATGAAACTAAATTTAACCTTAGAAGACATGGAAAAACAAATAATTAAAGAAGAAAAAATTATGGATGACACAGTTCAAAATATATATGAAAATAAGGAATGTATAAAAGAATTAGAAAATAAGAAAAAAAAAATAAAAGAAGATATATACAAGTTAGAAGAATTTTTTAATAAAAAAAAAGATGAACGAATTAATAAAAAAATATTAATAATAGAACAAAATAAAATGAATGAGAATCATTCTATAATTAATAAAAAAAAAAATATAAATACATTAAATGATGATAATCAATATCATAATATAAAAGAAAAAGAATTACAAAATGATTTAAAAAAAATATCTGATGAAAATAAAAAATTATTAATGAAAAAATATAACTTACAATCAGAATATAAATCTATATTAGATAAATTGAAAAAAAGAAAAAACTATGAAAATATACAAGAAGAAAAATTTCTCAATAGTATTGAATTTACATTAAGAGAACGAATTTTAAATTATAAAAAAAATATTAAAAATATTGTAGAAACATATAATTTATTAAATAAAGAATATATAGAAAATTTAAAAAAAAAATATAATCAAACCAAATTACATAATATAAATGAATTTAATGATGAAATTGTTGATGAATTATCAAAACAAAATATAATATATGGACCTTTATGTAAATATATAAAATGTATAAAACCACAATATGATTATATATTAGAATATTTTTTAAAAAAATATTTTAATAGCTTTCTATTAATTAAAAAAGACAACAAGGAATTGTTGGAAGTGTTATATAAAAAATATAAACTCTCTGTTATAACAACAAACGATAAATATTTTGGCATGAATAAGAATAATATAAATGGTAATAACCATAGTAATAATATAAATGGTATTATTCATAGTAATAATATAAATGGTACTATTCATAGTAATAATATAAATGGTAATGATCGTAATAATAATATAAATAGTAATAATGACAATGTCATTTGTGGATATCCTAAATTTTGCCATGTTACTAATGAGATGAAAAAAAGAGGTGTGGAATATTTTTTATATGAACTTTTTGATAGCCCAGAAGTTGTAAAGACTAGTCTTATCAACATTGTACCTATACATATATCATTTATTGTTAAAGGAGATACCTTAAAAAATAAGAGCACAAAAGAAATTAATGAGTTTAACAATTTTATGATTAATGAAATATCTAAACAATTAAATGAAGATGTTAGGAGTTTATTTTATTTTTGTGAAGATAATATACATCGTTATCGTATAAGTACATATGATAAAAAGATATTTATAGAAAATTTTTCTCATATAGAAAAAAAATGTAAAATATTATATTATATGAATAAAGATGTAGAAAAAGATATAGTTAATTTGATGGAAAGGAAAGAAATGTGTGAGAAAGAACTTGAAGCATTACAAATAAAATTTTCTGAATTTGAAAAAATGAAAAAAGAAAAAAATGATGAATACAATAAAATAATTTTAGAAAGAAACGAAATGAATATTAAAAAAAAGAAATGTACATTATTAAAAAATGAATTAATAAATATAGATGAAAGTTTAGATAAATATATGAAAGGTGAACATATTATTGAAGAAAAAAAAAATATGATTCTTAAAAATATTAATTTAATAAATAAAAAAAAAATAGATATATGTGAAGAATATTTCTATATATTAAAAGAACATAGTAAGTATGATAAAGAATTATATTATATATATCATAAATTAAATCAATGGAAAAAATATTTATCAATAATAAAAAATGAAAATATAGAAAATGAAGAAAAACATGAAAATTTAAAAAATACTATTGAATTAGAAAAAAATAAATTAAATTCTTATATATATGATATAAATGAATTAGAAGGTTTATTAAAAATACAAAAAAATGAATTAAACCAAGAAGAAATCAATGCATTAGATACTATACATTTTAATTTAGAGCAAATTGAAAATAAATTAAAAGAATGTATAATACAAGAAAAAATATATAATAATTTAGATAATAATAATAAATCTGAAGAAAAATATAATATATTATTATTATCTATAGAAAGGCATAAACAAAATGTTCAAAATAAAAAAAAAGAAATATATGATATAAAACAAAATATAATAGAAAATGAAAAACAAATACATTTTATATTACCACATTGGTCAAATCAAATAAATGAATATATTCTTTTTCTAAATTATAATTTTGAAAAATTTATGAATTTTATTAATCCAGAATTTTATGGAAAAATAGATCTAATAAAAAAAAATGATATATATGAAAAATGTGAATTATATATTAAAGTGAAATTTAAAAAAAATGCACCTTTCTTATTATTATCTATATCTCATCAATCGGGAGGTGAAAGATCTTTAACAACTATGTTATATATTTTATCTATACAAAAATTAACAAAAAATGGATTCTATGTTCTAGATGAATTAAATCAAGGACTAGATCATATTAACGAACAAAAAATTTTCCAATTACTTTCTTGCTTATCGAATCCTCTTATGTATAAACAATATTTCTTACATAATTATAATTATAAATATATTCAAATCGATTATTATTCAATACCTCAATATTTTATATTAACACCACAAATTATTAAAAATATCGTTTTTAAAGATATAACTGTTCATTATCTTTTTAATGGTTTTGGAGTCGTTGATAATCAGTTTGAAAATTTTTACGAAAATGGTATATTATGAAACGACTTTTCTATTGTTATGTGAAAATATATGATAATATATGAAAATATATGATAATATATGAAAATATATGAAAATATATGATAATATAAGAAAATATATGATAATATAAGAAAATATATGATAATATAAGAAAATATATGATAATATAAGAAAATATATGATAATATAAGAAAATATATGATAATATAAGAAAATATATGATAATATATGAAAATATATGTATGATATTATATTATTTACATTATATATATATATATATATATATATATATATTTTTTTTTTTTTTTTTTTATAATTTAAAAACGATGAATTCTTAGTAGCATAGGGGATAAGGTATAATTTGAAACAAGCAAATATATACATATATTTTATTTTTTATTTTTTACTTTTTATTTTTTATTTTTTTTTAAAATCATCAGGGGAAGGTTTTTAGGGACACAAGTCTATAGGGAAAATAAATATTTTTTTTAAATTATTTATAAAAAATTTTTATATATGCCCATAATAATATATTTATTAATACATATATATATAAAAAAATATATAAGCAATTTTTTTTAATATTATTATGAAAAATTGTATGGTACATAAAAATATATATATATTAATAAATAAGAATATTTTTTAAGCACGTATAATAATATATAATATATAAATATATATTTATTTGTATTATTAATATAATATTATATTAAATTATATATGTATATATTATAATAATATAATTATTAATATATAGTTTTTGTGTTCATGCATAAATATATAAAATAAAACGTATGTCAATTTTTTTTTTTTTTTTTTCTTTTTTTTTTTTTTTTTTTTTTTTTTTTTTGGTTTATTTTGCTTCTTTGTTTTTGTTTTGTTTCCTTGTTTTTGTTTCTTCCTTTTTTCTTTCTTGCTTTCTCACTCTATATATATACAAATTTAACTTTTTTATAATTTTTTTTCTTAAATATAAAAAACATTATAAATATAACATATATTATAGATATATTTACTTTTTCTTTTTTTTTTTTTTTTTTTTTATATTATATAAATATATTTATATTTGTATGTTTTATATAAAATGTTAATGATTTTATTATTTATATAACATATATCTATATTTTATTAAATATTATTATATTTAAAAATAAAAAAAGTATAAGTTTTCCCTTATTAGTTTTATATATATTATGTGAAAGAATTCGTAATTAAAAATAAAAATTAAAAAATATATATATATATATGTAAATGTATATGTAAATGTATATGTAAATGTATATGTAAATGTATATGTAAATGTATATGTAAATGTATATGTAAATGTATATGTAAATGTATATGTAGATATATATATTTTACGAAAAATATTATTATTATTATTATTATATATATATACATTTACATATATATTATCCACATTGATGTTATATTTTTTCATTTGATTTGCTGTAAAAATAATACAAAAATAAAAATATAAAATCATAAGTATATATATATATATAAAAAAAAAAAAAAATGCCCAATACATTAATTTCGAATGACAGTGTACCTAATTCAGAGGTCGATGAAGAGGAAGAAGAAATAAATGCAAAGATTTTTCCATTAGCTTCTCCAGAATTAACAAATCAAATATTAGATGTTATTCAAAGGGCTACTGTGTACAGGCAATTAAAAAGAGGGGCAAATGAAGGTAATGACAAATGAGGGGAGGAAAATATTATGATGAAATAAAAAGATATTATTAAAAATTAAAATATAACAAATGTTTTTATCTAAACATATATATATATATATATATATATATATATATGTATGTATTTTTTTTTTTTTTTTTTTTTTTTGTAGCTGTTAAAAGTCTACATAAGGGAATATCAGAATTAGTTGTTTTGGCTGCTGATGCTAAACCTTTGGAGATAATTTCGCACATACCGCTAGTATGTGAAGACAAGGTGAGAATGATAAATAATAGAAGCAATATATATATATATATATATATATTTATTTATATATATATTTATTTATTTATATATATTTTTTATTTTTATATTTCTTTTTAGAATACTCCTTATGTTTATGTAAGAAGCAAAATGGCCCTGGGACGAGCTTGCGGAATTTCACGATCTGTAATTGCAACATCTATAGTCACAAAAGACGGATCACCACTAGAAACACAAATTACAGAGCTTAAAGATTTAATTGAGCAAATGTTAATATAATAATAAAAAAAAAAAAAAAATATATATATATATATATATATATATATTATATATATCAAATATGTTAACATTTTTCTTTTAAATTTTCTTTTAAATTTTCATTTTCATTTTCATTTTCATTTTCATTTTTATTTTATTTTATTTTATTTTATTTATTTTTTTTTTTTTTTATATATATAATTAATAAATGGTGTATATTTATTTTTTACTTTAATATTATTATCTAAATTTCTTAAAAAATACTCTCCAATATTTTTAACATTTAATATATTTAATTTTTTATATTCTTTTTATTAAATAACTCTATAAAGGGTTACCAGTGTTTTTTTTTTACAAGACAATAATTCCTTTTTTTATAATATAGAAAAAATAAATAAATAAACCTTTGTTTTTTAAAATTATGATTTTAAATGTAAAATTAAAAAAAATAATAAATTATCATATATATTAAGGTACATACATATATATATATATAATATAATTATTGTATTATATATATATAATTTTCTCTTTTTAATTATAATTTTTTATTATACTTATATGCATAAAAAAAAAAAAAAAAAAAAAAAAAAAAAAAACATATATCATTATAATTAATTGTATATATTAATTATATATATATATAATATAATTATTTAAAAAGAATAAACCCTTCGCCTTTTTACAACCGTTCTGAGATATATTATATATATATAATATATATATATATAATATAATATAATATAATATATATATATATAATATTTTATTTTTAGATATAATTAATAAATAATAATTATTATAATATATATTTCTTCATTTGTACTTGATATATATATAATATATTTTATATTTTGTATTATTATAAATTTTTTTTTTTTTTTTTTTTTTTTTTTATCAATTTTGGGTATAAGAAAAAAAAAAAAATATATATATATGTATATGTTTTATATAATAAAAAAAATAATAATTATATATTCATATTTTCGTGGTTATAAATATATAGTAGTTTTTATCATGAAATAAATAGATACTTATATATATAATATTATTATAATATATATTGTATTATAATATACATAAATAATATATGAACGAATTATGTGTTTATTCTTAATGATATGCTTAAATATTCAATGTTTCTTTTTCTTTCCATCTATCATATTTTTTGTTTTATGTAATTAAGAATACATTAGTAAGTAAGTATATTGTTTAGGAATATGTTTGTTTTTGTACATTTACGAAACAAAAAAAAAAAAAAAAAAGAGAAAAAAAAAAAAATTATATATATATATATATATATATAATATAATATAATATATTTTTATATATATATAATTTTTTTTTTTTTCTCTTTTTTTTTTTTTTTTTTTTGGTTCGATTTTTCTCATTATGCTTATCTGGTTTGTTTACTATATATTTTTAAAATATACATAATTTTGTTTTAAGTTTTTTTTTTTTTTTTTTTTTTTTTTATTTTCACACATTACTTTTTTTTTTTTTTTTTTTGTTTTCACATATATATATATATATATATATAAACATACATATATAAGTTTTTTCCTTTTTTATATTATAATATAATATATATATATATATATATATATATGTCTTATTCTTGTAAATACCAGATATGATAACATAATATTATTTCATATGCTACAGTTTATTTATTTATATATTTATTTTTTATTTTTATTTTTTTTGTACATATAAATGTAAAATATATTTTTATATATTATATCTTAATCTTTTTATTTACTATTTGGTATGTATGTATGTGTAAATATGTTCTTGATATTTTTCCCTTTTGCAAAAAAATTAAATAAAAACAAATACGGTTACAAATAGTTACAAGAATATATTTATACAATGTAAAACAGTTGTATATATAAAAGAGAAGACAAAAAGGAAAATGAATAAATAAAAAAATAAATAAATAAATAAAATAAAATAAAATATATATGAAATAATATGCAAGCAAACAAACGTATATACATACATACATACATACATACATATATATATATATATATATATATATATATATATATATGTGCATGGTTATTTTTCTTTATAAATCATTTTATATTTTTTTGATGTGGTCCAAGTGAAAGTCATATATACATAATTATACATTTTATACATTTATGTTTTACACAAGAGGAACATAACATTTATAGATTGCCAATAAGTTCCTTATTTTATATTTATTATTTTATTTCTTTATTATTTAATATTTTTGATAAAATGAAAATTTTCTTAATACCATTATTATTGTTATCCCTAATAATATATGTTATTATATTTTTAAAGGGGAAGAAAATAGGTGCTATATATATTAGCGAGCATATAAGAAATAAGTTTGAAAATATTTTATTGTACTTTAATATTTTTGAAGTGCAATATCCGCAAAGTTACATAAACAATGAGAAGTTATTAGGTTTACATGTAAGAGATATTGAAAAAGATGCATACAGAGTTTATCCTATATTAAAAGAATTAAAGCAAAAAGATTATTTTAGAATATTCAAAGTAAATTTACATTTATCATGTAAAGCTTTTTTAAAAGGAAATGAGAAATGTAAAGAAATAAAAAAATGTAGTGTTTGTGAATGTGAACAAGATGAAATACCATATAATTTTCGAACAAACGAAATTGAAATCATAGAAAATAAAATGACAAATGAAGATCTCAAAAAGACATTTATAGAAAGTAAATTGTATAAAGATATTTTAGGAATATATGCACCTTCAAATGAAGGATTTATATCTTATGTGGACCTCGTTTATAATTCTCCGTCCTTTACAGCATATGAGGGAAGAAATATATGGTAAGAAACGAATCATATGACACAAACAGTTGGTTACACAAAATTGTAAATATAAATATATGTATCTTACTAACATATTATAAACATATTATATACATATATTATAAACATATATTATATATAAATTATATACATGTTATATACATATATTATATACATATATTATATACATATATTATATACATATATTATATACATATTATATACATGTTATATACATGTTATATACATATATTAAATATGTTCAAATTATTTTTTATTTTATATTTTTTATTTTATATTTTATATTTTATATTTTTTATTTTATATTTTATATTTTATATTTTATATTTTTTATTTTATATTTTTTATTTTATATTTTATATTTTTTATTTTATATTTTTTATTTTTTTTTTTTTAACCCCCTTTAAAGGAACATGATTTATAAAGAGAATTGCTTTCAGAATGAAAAAAGTGAGTGTGAAGAAATGAAGAGTTTCTATAAAATAATTTCAGGAATGCAATCTAATATAGCTGTTTTATCATCAGAATATTTTTATTTAAAGAACGATTTTGTATTTGGTGAAATCCAGATGAATAATAAATTTAATAATGATTATCTTAAAAATCTAAATTATGATTATAGTGTGACTTTTTTTAAAGAAAAAATAGGTTTATATCCAGAAAGAATAGAAAACTTATATTTTACTTTTGCAATTCTTTTAAGGTCTATGTGCCGTCTTAAATCGTTATTTAAACAATGTAAATGTAATTCAGGTTTGTTCAAAAAAAAAAAAAAAAAAAAATAAAGATGTATATATATATATATATATATATATATATATATATATATATATATATATATATATGTATATATATATATGTGTGTATGTGCATTTTTCTTTTATTTTTTAGGGTATGAACAGAATGATAAAGAAGCAGCGAGACTATTAGATGACTTGTTAGAAAATTTCTATCATTCATGTTCCTCCAAAGAATTTCTGGAACCACTTTTTCCACAACACGGAAAAGATATATTATCAAAATTTATGAACATAACAAATATTCTTGATTGTGTACCATGTGTTAAATGTAGACTACATGGAAAGTTAAAAACAACGGCATTGCAAATAGCACTTGTGGTAAGAGAGGAGGAAAAAACTTGTATATGTTTATGTGTGGAAATTATTTATCTATTTTTCCATATGATATATGTCTCATAATGTGTATTTTTATAAACTCTCTCGTCTCTTTGTTGTAATTACTTTATTCAAAATATGTATAAATGTAAATATATATATATATATATATATATATATATATATATCATTTTTTATTATTTATTTTTTTTTTTTTTAGGAAGGAGTGAGTGACGAACATATTGGCTCACTTGAACGGAACGAAATCACTGCCCTCATAAATGCTCTATACTATTTTGCAGATTCCATATTAATAATAAACAAGTAAAAAGAAAAAAAAAAACAGAAACATACACCATATGTGTGGATATATATATATATATATATATATATATTTATGTGTTTATATATATATTTTTATTTTATTAATTTTTTTTTGATGCAGATTTGAAGACAGACTAAAATTAAAAAAGACCATTTTTATTTTTTACGTATTATCCTTTTCTCTATTTTTATTCCTAGTAATATATTCAATAGTTTTTCTAACTATTCGAAATTACAAAAAAAAAAAAAAAAAAGTAGCATAAATGAACATATATATGTTATATTTACAAAGGTGAAGAAAAAACATAAACATTTATTTTTACAAATTAATAAAAAAAAAAAAAAAAAAAAAAAAAAAAAAAAACATATATATATACACACACATGTATATATTATTTACATAATAACACCTTAAGTTTGTTATATATATATATATATATATATATATATATATTTTATTTTTTATTACCTTTTGGACT
>LT969560.1:820249-848024 GCA_900097035.1 Plasmodium blacklocki (nom. inval.)
TAAAAATCATTAATTTCCTTTTTTGTATATTTCTATTTGTGCATCTTCACTTGTAAATAAAATATAATCGTTATTTATATTATCTATATCATCAAAATGATTAAAGAAGGATATATATTTTGTTGTTATTAATGAAATCCTTGGGAAGAAATTTGTTTTTGATAATATATTATTACTATCACAAAAATTCATATGTTCATAAAAAACATGTCCATCATCATTTACTAAACATAAACGTTGTTTATTACAAGCAGCTGAAACAATTTTATAATTTCTTTTCTTTTTTAATTTATATTTGTTATTATTTTTTATAGTTCCCATTGATGAAGTGGATAGAATATTATGCCACTTTTCATTTCGTATGTCATAAAAATATAAATAATCCTTTTCATCTACACACAATATATTATAATCATTAATAAGACATGCGTGTATAAGATTGGGCTGATTTTTAATAAAATTCGAGTGAACATTTTTTTTTATTTTTTTTTCATAAAGGAATTGTTTATTTAAATAATTTACGCAGATATAATTATCGTGATATGACCCTCGTATTAAATTATTCTTATTATTACCATATATATTATTGTCATTATCATACATATTATTGTCATTACCATACATATTATTGTCATTACCATACATATTATTGTCATTACCATACATATTATTGTCATTACCATACATAATATTATTATTACCACGTATAATATTGTCATTACCATACAAATTGTTATAAGCCCTTTTGCTAGCATATTCAATATTTTTTTTTGAACCCTTATTCTGCGATGATATATTAAGAAATAATTTATTAAAACTATTAAAATTATTTATATTATTAAGATATATATTTTTTTTACCAACTCTAATATCAAAAAGTTTTAAATCATTTGACATTGCAAATAATAATTTATTTTTTAATTGTACATATCTAACTTTATCATCAAAATTATCATAAACTTGTACAATATCAAAGTTTGTGTCAGCATTTATTAATTCTATAGTTTCATCAGATGAACCGGTTGCAATATAATTATAGCTACAGCTAATACTGTTAATTGTATCATTATGTATTTTTCTAGATATAATTTGACTATATATATTATTATCATTAAAAAATAAACTCTTATCTTCCTTATTATTTACATGATCATATATATTCTCATTCTTTTCATAAAATATATCTTCAAAAGAATTAAATAAAAAATCACTTGATTCGTTACTATAAAAATTAAATATTTCATCAGAAAAATCGTCACTGAAGAATTTTTTTTCATCCTCATTATTATAATTAGTATATGATACATTATTATTTTCAATTATCTGTTCATTTGTATTTTGATTTTTGATTTTTTCTTTTATATCTATTTTATTTTTATCACATATACTATATTTTTTTTTATAATTTATATTTAATATACTCTTGGGATTTATAAAGACAATATTACCAGTTGATGTACCTAAGAGATAATTATTTTGAATATTATTTATAGAAGAAAAATTATCATCACTTATTTTTAATGATATTAAATTATTATTATTTTTTATATTACAATTCAATAAATCTTTATGTGTTATTAATTTTATATATCCATTATTACAAGAAAAACAAGTGTGTTGAGATGTACTAGCTAGTCCTCTTATTTTACATGAAGAAAAAGTTTCTGCTCTATGTAAAGTCCAATTATATCTTTTAAAATAATCACAATATTCTTCATCCTTTGTTTTTTTATTTATATTTCCATAGTTCATTTTCTTATCCTCAATGAGAATATTCCTTTGTTTCTGTGATGATTTGTTGTATGGGAAAGGAGAGCGTGTCGCTGCACGATTCGCATCAATCACATCATTTTTCAAATTATCTTCCATATTATCATACATATTATCATACATATTATCATACATATTATCATACATATCATCATACATATTATCTTCCATATCATCATCCATATCATCTTCCATATCATCTTCCATATCATCTTCCATATCATCATACATATCATCTCTCATATCATCATACATATCATCTCTCATATCATCATTTATCACGTCATCACCTTCATAGTCATAATGAACCAGAGAACCATCCTCACTAAAACGCTTATCCCTGCGTATCTTATTTATTCCATAAACCTTTCCAATATTCGGATTTTTTTTTTTTTTATTTATTATTTTTTTTTTTTTTTTCATTATTTCTTCTCTCAATAATTGATTAATTACATCAGAATAATACCACGGAAAATTTGATATCTTTTCATTATAAAAAAAAGTATAAACTTCTTTCTTTGACACATGAGGTTGTTTAAATATTTGATAAGGGCATTGTCCGAATTCATGAAGTTGAGTTTTCAAAGCTTTAGATGACATAGTAGTAATTAAATCTTTAATGTTTTGGTTAAAATTTTGTTCAAAAGTATTTTCGTTATCTGCTTTATTTCTTTCATAATTATCTTTATTATTATAATCTCTAGATAATTTTTCATTTAATATAGAATGCATATATGTTAAAGGATGAAATAGATTAAAACATTCTTTTGCATTATGTCCATTTTGTTTATAACCAAATATTAAATCTATCCAAGAATTTAAGTTTTCATTTACATAATTACTTTCTAATGCGTTTTTCATAAAAATTAAAAATTCCTTAGGACTAGAACACCATTTTGGTAATATAACATCATTTATATTGCCTTCATTTGTAATTATATTTAAATAATTTTTTAAAAAGCTTTCATCATCTTGATAAAATTCTGGAATTAATTCTATAAATGATGAATTTGCATTTAATGCTGTATGATAAGTACTTTCAATAGATAAAAACATTCTTGATATGGTATCAAATTTACCACTTTGTAATTTTAATTGACATTCAGGATATAATCTAATTAAGAAATATACTACATATGCTAATGTTGAATAATGAGAACCATAAAAATAATCGTGATCATGCATTTTTTCTATTAATGAATTTAAACGATTTTTATTTAAACATCCAACTGGTTTTGATAAATCACGATATATTTCTTTATTATCATATTGAAGTTTTTCATTTGTTGTATAACATGAAATAATCCATGGATATATAGGATATTGCGAAAAATCTTTTCGACTTCGACCTCCAATGCAATTCAAAAAATCTAAATATATATAATTACTTATATAACCTTGTGACCATTTTTCTTGTACAACATATATAAAATCTTTATTTTCTTCAATAAAAAAACATTCAGATTTTATTCTTTTCAATATATTTATTATTATTTCTCTATCATCATATGATAAAAATTCTATATATAATGAATCATATTTTTTCTTTTTTTCATTTTCAAATATTATTTCCAAAGCATTAGGTTTCATGGTTATTATTCTTTTGAATACATGTAATATCTTTTCAACATTCCATTTTTTCTCTTTCTTATTTGTAAAATTTGGATGTGGTTGAAAATATATATATTTATTAGTAATATTTAAAATACCTTTTACTTTTAATAAAGGAGATACTTTATAAACCCAAAAACCATCAATTTTATTTGTGATAATTTTCTCATGAATATTTATACTGCTAATATCAAATTTTACATTCTCTTTTAATTTATCCATAATACTTTCTATATATTTATCTAGATTTAATTCTTTATTTTTTACAATACCATTACTTGTAGAGCATTCATTTATTATATTTTCATTTGTTTTTTTTATTTCTTTATTATAACTATCATCGTTTATATTATCTAATTTAAATACATTCCTATTATTACTATTATTATTATTATTATTATTATTACTATTACTATTAATAATAGTATTATTATTTTTATTTATCATTTCTTCAGCTCTTCCTTTAATTCCCAATTGATATTTACTTTTCTTTTCTTTTATCAATATGTCCATTTGTTTTTCATTAATTATCATAGCTGTCTTTATTTTTATTATCAACTCATAGATGTGTTTAATTTTTTTCATAAGCATTGTAGAGTTTTCACAAGAAAAAATGTACACAAAACTTTTTTCTTTTTCTATTGAATTTTCTGAATTTATTGACATTCCTTTTGTTTGATAATTTATATAATCTCTATCAAAATTAGATTCATCGTTATATTGATTATCATTATTTTGTGTTTGTATATTTTGATTGTTATCATCATTTTTATTACTTTTTTTATTTTTATTATCATCTTCTTGTTTGTCCGTTATATAATCACTGAAATGTGTATTAATAGAAATCTGATCATTTCTTTTGTTTTGCATTTTTATATTTTTTTTTTGTTCATCTGAATTTACAAGTGTATTATTTATTTTCTCTTTGCTGGTATCATCTAGAGATACATCCTTATCATTATAATAACATTTGTTAATGTCTAAAATATCATCAAAATTATTTAATAATTTTTCAAATATATGTATTTTTTCATGTATATTATTATTATCTATTATTTTATATTCATCATAATATTCATTATATAAATTATTTAACACGTTTACGTTCTTTTTATATTTTCTTTCATAACTAAATTGTGATATACATCTGGTCTTCTTATTATGTATAATAGTTTTAATTCGTATCACTTCACATGTCTTAATAATTATTTCATTTTTAAATATTCCTAATTTTATATTCTCTAATTTTTTAAAAGGAAATTTAAGTACTTCCTCATCAACATCATATGCATCAAAAATTAATGATTTGGAGCATAGCCTTAATCGACCCTTTAATTCAACATATATAAAGTTACATTTTTCATTTGTATTATTATTAATACTACTATTTTTATTATCATGTTTTTCTTTCTTTGTTTTCATCGTTATTAACATGTCATCAATGTATTCTTCATCCTCTTCTAAAAAAAGCAAATTAAAGGATCGTATTTTTTGTGATTTCTCCATATTCCCTTCTTCCTTGTGTTATTAATATTAAAGGGTACATTATTTACAAAAAAAAAAAAAAAAAAAAAAAAAAGGCAAGAAATATTTTTATAAATAAATATAAATCTTTTATATAAATATATATAAATATAAATATATATATATATATATATATATATATATATATTATTATTATTATTTATAATTACGGAAAAAATATATTTTTATTGACAACATAAGATATTATAACAAATATATTATTTATTGACAAAAATTTAATATTAGTGACAAATATATATTTATTATTCTGACATGAATTTTTATTCATATAAAATAATAATTCCTCTTTTAAATATTTCTAAAATATATTATATATATATATATATATATATATATATATATATATATATACATATAGTGATATATAATTATTATAACTACATAAAAGTTAAAACTAATCTTTGTTTCATAAGAATAAAAAAAAAAAATTAGCATTTCATAAAATTTAAACAAATTTTTTCGATTATATTATTAAGAATTATTTATAGCATGAAGGGGTAATATATATTTTTATACACTTTAAAAAAAAAAAAAAAAAAAAAAAAACATCAAAAGTAATTTTTTAAATAGCAGATATATGAATAAAAATATACATATATAACAAATATAACATATATATTATAATATGTAATATATTTATATATATAATAAATATATATTATATATATATTATAATATGTAATATATATATATATATATATATATATATAACATATATATTTTTTTTTAATAAGTGTAAATTTTATCAAACATAAAATTCATATAAAAATGATTAATTTTTATTATTCATAAAAATGGACTTCGTATTTTATTTTTTTTTTGTTGTATATTTCTTATATATATAAATACGAGTAATTATTCAATAATACAAATCATAAATTTTTTTTTTTTTTTTTTTTTTTGGAAATATTAAAAAAAAAGTATTATATATATATATATGATATACATAATATATATATATATTTTATAATATACCATGATTCAATATATTATTAAAAAAAAAAAAAAAATTGAGAATATAAATTTAAAAACATATATAATAACACACACATAATATATATATATATATATATATATATATATATATATATATGTATGTATTTATATATATTTATATATGTATTATTAATTTTTGGTTAATTATTTTTTCTGAAATCTTTGCATTCTTAATTTGTGCAATTCAGACAATTCATTATTTATGGTATTGTATTCTTCAACAACATCTCCTGTTTGTTTGTCCTTACTTTCTATTTCTTTTGAATTTCGATTGTTATATGAATTGCTATTAAAATTATTTCTACTATCTTTTTTTTCATCTTGTAATATTTGATGTGTTGTATCATTGTATAATAATTTATTTTTATTATATCCAGAAGGTGGGATAATTTTATTTGGTTCTTTCAAAGTTTCTATATTTCTATCATTTACATTATTAAGCATATCATTATTTTTATCATTATCATCATCCTCATTATTATTATTTTTAATATTAGCTGTTGTGGTAGTAGTTATTGTTGTTGTTATATCATTTATATTACGGGAATTACTTTTAATTTCCATCATCTCAATAAACTCATACAACTGTGATTGAGCACATATAGGATCTTGAAAATTTCTAATATTCCAAACTTTTAATTGTCTACCAGTTCGCTTACACAAAACACATAAATATGGTAACTTATGTACCTAATATAATAAAAATAAATACATATGAATATGAATATATACATATATATATATATATATATTTATTTATTTATATATATTTGTTACCTTGTAGGTGTTCATAAAAAGTGCTGCATCTTGATCATATTCATATCGTAACCACAATATGAAAGAACTTTTTATAATTTGTTGTATAACATCATTATTCCATATATCCCTATTTAATCTCAAAGACTCAAATTCTGTATTTTGTATATTTACTAAAATAAATTTATTTTCTTGTTTAGACATTTTTCTAACTTCTTCAAAAGATAAGGAACATATTAATGATTCAGGAGGAGAAAAGAGTTTTTGAAAGGTATCACCTAATTGAATTTTTGATTTATTACTTTTTTTATTTGTATTATTATATGGATAGAAATTTGAATCATCCATATCGTTAATTAACGCTTGGCTAAAATGTTTGTCAGGAGCCCTAACATAATCATCACAAGAAGAACACACATTTTTTTTCTTATCATTTGTTGTTTCTATATTAGTCTGGTACATATTACCTTGAGTTAATATTTCTTCATCATTCACAGTTTGATTGTTATTATCATACTGTTTACTTGCTATCATATTATCCCCGTTAATATCATAGTATAACTTTAAAGAGTCTTCAACATTACCATTACACATCTGGAAAAATATAAAAACATATTTGATGTTCAAATATATATATATATATATATATATATATTTTTTTTTTTTTTTTTAATGCTATATGTTATATGAAGGAAAGAATATACAGAGAAGGAAAAATCTTATTCCACAAATATATTTTTATTTTTTCATTTTTTTTATTTCTTTTTACCTCTAAGTAATACAAAGCAGTTTCTTCATTTGCATCTTCTGCGCTAATTAAAAAGAAAAATATAATAATATAAAAAATAAAATAATTTCATCATATATTTATAATATATGAACATATATAAATTTACAGATATTTTTATATTCTTATCCTTTACCAATATAAAGTAAAAATTCATCAATCGCCTTCTTTGATATCATTTTGGTATATTCAATATAAGATTTATATAATTTAAGTACTAAAAATATTTTTAATTATATATTACACATATTTTTTTTTTTTATCTTCAAAAAAATAAAAAGAATATATATAAAAAATATATATATATGTATATATTATGTTTTATTAATATAGCTTCTGTTTATTTTAAAAGTCCTATTTTTTAAAATAATATTATAGGAATATACAATAATAAAAAAAAAATTAGACATAATAATATATATATATTTATATATATATATATATATTTCTGTTTTTATTTTAAAAAAATAATAATCAAATCATCATAAATTCATATAATGTATATGAAATATTAGTGCACGCATATATTTTTTAATACATCTATAAAGGTAATATATTAATTGAACTTTTCAAAAATAACTATTATATATATTATATATATATATATAATATAATATATGGTATAAATACGAAATAATATTATTTTTTTATATTTTTATCCACGTTTGTCTTATAAAGAAAAATAAAATAAACACAAAAAAAATATTATAAAATATAAAAGGAAAAAAGAAAATAACATATGCTTTTCCTCTTTCGTAAACTAAAATGGAATGTACACTTAAAAGTTTTTTTTAAAAATTAAAGAAAAAATATATTTATAAAAATATTTTAAATTCAGTGCTTTCTTATATTATTTTGTTTTTAAATTTTCCTTAAAAAAAAAAAAAAACAATTACACTAAAGGAAATACTATGCATTTATTATATACATATAATATATATAATAATAATATATGGTAAATGTGATATCGTCAACATTTCATAATATTATATTTCCCAAAGGAAAAGAAGATAAGTATATATACATATATATATATATATATATATATATTATATGTATATATATATATTTTTTTTTTTTCTTTGAAAGATGAATTGAAATTTATATATAATCCAAACCAAATAAATTATTATTTTTTTTTATTTTTCTCATTTTTTTAAAAGTTTAATATTATTATTACAAAAAATAAAATATATATATACATATATATATATATATAAAGAACAAAGAAAATAAAAGAATATAAAAAAATACATTTATAAGGGATAATAAAAATTTGATATATTTTATTATATAATTAAATATATATATAATATATATATTTTAATAACATTTTATTTATAACCATTCTTTTATAACATGAATAAAAATAATATGACATAATAATTTTATTATATTATATTTTATAATATTATTATTATTAATATTAATATTAATATTATTATTGTTATTTTTATTAATATTTTATTTTTTATTTTTTTAAACCTTTTCTTTTATATCATTTTCCTATAATTGGATTCATATTTTCATATTTTCATATATATATATATATATATATTTTTAATAGAACCAAAAAAAAAAAAAGAAAAAATTAATATATTTTTATTTTTGGTTTTATTTTAAAAATACCCAAAGAACGGTGTATAAAAGAATTAAAAGGAAAAAAAAAAAAAAAAAATATAATAATATATTTTATAATAACCTAATTATTTTAAAAAATTTACAACATTATAATAGGAGGTATTTAATATATTATTATATAATATACTTGTAATATATATATATTTATAATATATATATAATATATATTATAATAAACTTACCTGGATTTTTTTTTTGGGGCATATTATGAAATAGTACCATATATATATATATATACATATATATATAAAATATATATTATATAAAGTTAATAAAATATTCTATAATTATATTATAATATATAATTATATATATATATATATATATATATATATATATATATATATATAAACCTTATAAAATTTAAAATTTATTTTACATATTTTAAAGATTTTTTTTTTTTTTTTTTTTGAATTTAAAATACTTAATGAAATATTACACAAAATAAATATAAAATATTCCAAAAAAAAAAAAAAAACAGAAGAAAGAAAATTTAAAGCATTCGAAATATATATTTATATATTATCAATTTTTTAAATAATTTATATATTTTTTTAAATTATAAAATAATCTTTCCTTTTTTCTGTTTTTGTTTTAAAATACATTGTTCAATTTGCATATATATAATAAATATATATATAAAAAGAAAAAAATATAAAATATATAAATATATTATATATATATATATATATTTATAATTCCATGTATTTATATATATATATATATATATATATATATATATATATATATTATATATATATATATTAATATATAATATATATATACTTCTTTTAATTATAAATATATAATGCTTACATATTTTTTACTTTTGAAATAATTCTCTTTTTTTTCTCTTCTTTTTTTAATTATCATTTGTTAGAAACATCTCATTTATAAAAATTTTACAAGTTAATATAATGATAACCAATTGAAAAAAGAATAAAATATTAATAAAAAAAAGAAAAAAGAGAAGCAACAAAAGAGAAAATTCTCCTACATTTTGATAGTTTATTAAAAAGTTGTTTTAATATATAACATATATATATATATATTTATATTTATCACAATTTTATAACCAATTCAAAGTATAATACAAATCCCACATTTTTTGTAAAATTCTTTAATTGTTGTAAAACTAAATAAATATATATTTTTGTAATTATATAATTTTTATTTTTATTAAGTTATATATACATCTCTGTGCATACTAATTTTTAATATGAAAAATATTGTTATACAGAGAGTTTGTAAAATATTCTGAACAAGTCAGGTAAAAATATAAGAAAAAAAAAAAAAAAAAATAGCTACATATAAAAAGCCTGATATATATGCACATATATATATATATATATACATTTATATATATAATATTTAATGAATTGTGTTTGACATCAACATATGTTCATGAAATAAAACGAAAGATGAAATAGAAAACGTTGATATAATTGATACATTCTCGATACATTTTATAAAATTAATAAAGTGTATAAATATTACAATATTTACAAAAAGATAAATATAATAAAAATAAACGTTGTTATGATGAAAATATGGCTGATAATAATTTAGAAAAAAATGAAAGTGATTCATCATGTATAAATGCTAGCGATGAACAAAAATCATCAGAAGAAAAAGACAACTTTGGCGAAGCTTCTGTTATGCCTAATGTGAATGAAAATAATTCATCATTCTTTACAAAATGTTTTAGTAAAATTGTAAATTTTAGTAGTAATACCCCAGAAAATAATGTGCCAGTTGAAAATAAAGAAAACAATAATGAAGTTAGGGAATATAATACGAATGAAAGTAATTATAATAGATATGATGATGAAGAGGAGAAAAAGGTGGGAATTTTTGATAATAATATAAATAATAATTATCTGAAGGGTGATGGTGAGAAAAATAGTCATGAGGGTGATGTCCATACAGATTTTAATAATGAAGAAATGATAAATGCAATTTCAAATTATAACAAAAATGAGTTAAATTTAAATAGAGGTGAAATATATTTAAATGACAAGGAATATTCATTTATATCATATATTATATTAAGTAGCGAATTTCGTTTTTATCCTATAGAAGAAATAAAAAAAAAGAAAAGGAGAGATACATTAAAAATAGAAGATACAATTACTCTTACAGATACAAAAAGAATTAAATTTGATAACAATAATAATAATATGAATAATAATAAAATAGAAAACAGAAAAAAAGAAAATGTCACTGATATAGATGCAGATAAAGGTAATAATGATCATATGAATGAAAAACAAATTATAAATAATAGTGAGGATATATTAAAAAAAGAGGATGAACAAGAAGAGAATATAAAAAAAGAAGGAGGGGATTTATTAATAAAAGGTAGTACTGTAGATAAAGTTTTATTAGATGATATAGATTTTGAAAAGGTACGAAGTTATGATAAAATTATGGATGCAGAAGAAAGAGATAAATTAGAGCTTTTTGATGAAATCTTAATACATATAAAACGTAATTTTTATGAAAAAATATTAAATATAGAAACTAATTTTAAGAACTTAGAAAATCACATTGAAGATAATCATTCATTTCATTTTCGTTGTATTATTGAGAAATTGAAAAATAGAAAGTATGATAATATACTATATATATATAATGATATATATTTATATCATAATAATTTATTGTTTTTATCGAAACCATCTAGTTATACTTGGATGAAATTACATGAACTCTCAAATCAAATTACGAATACTATTTCTGATATACATCATAAGAAATTCATGCAAAAACCAAATAGAAAATTGTATCATATAGATAAAGAAGAGAAGGAAAAAAAAGATAAAAAAAAGGAAGTACTTAAAGATCATGAAAAAATGGAATATTGTATAAACGAGGAGGAGAAGTTGGCTTTCCAATTGCTTCTAAGCAAGCTAAATCAGGACACTCATTTTGAGGTACACTGCAAGAAAAGTGTTGTATGGAATATTTATATATATATATATATATATATTTATATTTATATATATATATATATTTTTTTTTTTAGCTTTTTCGGAAATTTAAGAATAAAGCTGTATGGAAGACACTTGAAGGAGGTGAAATTGAATTGGATGATAAATTAACAAGAGCGGATGTGTTCAGGTATTTTTTTTTTTATATGCATATATATTATATTTTTCATTTAACTTATTTTATTCACATTATTATGTTATTATATATATATATTTATATTTATTTATTTTTTTATATAGGGAAATGTATAATTGGTGTAAATTTCAGTTGGAAATGAAAAATAAGCAGAGTGAATTATCCGACTCAGAAAGTGATTCATCAAAGGATTCTTACTAATTTGTATATAATATATATAAATTTTTTTTTTGTTACATATATATATATATATATATATATGATATTTATTTATTTATTTATTAATTCTATATATTTATTTTTGGGGAGGATAAAAAGACACCAAAGAATTATATAAAGAAATAGTTTTGAACCAGTGAAATTATTTTTATATTTTATTAATAATATATTTATGTTATTAATAATATTGATATTGCACATATTATTTTAATTAGTACTTTAATTTTTTTTTTAAATATTCCTAATATTTGACACATATATATATATATATATATGTTTATTTTATGCTATAATATTATTCTTATAATTATTTATTGATTTTTTATATGCTAAACTTATTTTTCAACATATAATAAAATTTATTGAAATAGTTTGAATTCAAAAAAAAATAATAAATAAAAAATAAACATATGTATATATACATATATATATATATATATATAACTTATTTTTTTATAACATAAAAAAAAAAAGAAAATTGTCTTGTTAGACTTTTATTGAAACAAAATTGTTACAATTTTGAAAGGTGTAGAAGGATCGGGTTCAATTTAAAGAGTACAAAAAATGTAGATCATAAAAAGAAATATATAAATAAAAAAAAATATAAATATATATATATATATATATCTATATATATATATATATATATATATATGTGTCTATGTATACCATTTAATTTTCGAATATAGAAGAATCAGCATTATTTTCTGGTATGAATTTTAATATATGATTAATTGGTTTATATTCTAGAATAATATTTTCACTGCTAGAATATTCTTTTTTATTTTTTATCATATCCATATTATTATGTTCCTCATCATTATCATTTTTTAAAGTATAGTCGAACATTTTACAATATTTTTCTTCATCCACAGATCCAAAATAGGCAATATTATCTCCCCTAATAATTAAATTTCCTACAAGTTTAAAATGAAATATACGCATACAAATATAAATAAATATAAATAAATAAATGAATAAATAAATATATCTATATATATATCATTCTGTAAGAAAAAATAGGGTTACGTTCTTCATCTTACCTACATATACGTCTGAAAAATAATTTTTTTCAGGAACGATTATTTTTTCAACACAGTGAGTTAAAAATACATTCCCATGTTGATCATAAGTTCTTAATATACCTACCAAAAATTAGAGATTAAAATAAAACATGTACATATATATATATATATATATGTATATCTTTATATTTTGATGTACCTAAATATAATTTATTATCACGTGATGAAATAAAAATGTAAGTGTCAACTTCTTCTTCAAAGCTACTTAACCATAAGGGCATAGACGAATGTTCCATTGTTTAATGGTATTTTTTTTTTTTTTTTTTTTGATTTTAATCTTTATTTGTTAATTGTTTAAGTATGTTTTATAATTTTTTTTTTTATTTTATTTTATTTCTCTAATTATATGAAAAAAAAAAAAAAAAAAAAAAAAAAAAAAAAAACCAACTTTTTATTATATTTTTTAATAATTCATATAAATAAAATATCAAATAACAATCAGATAGGTTTTAATTACAATTCATTTTCTTCTATAAAATAAAATACTGCTGAATATTTTTTTCTATTTCATAAAATTTTCGAACATATATAAATAATAGTTATTTTCTTTTTATAAAATTTCATTCAAATATAATAATCATTTTTTCATAAGATATTTAAAATAAAAAAAATTTCTGTTTCAATTTTAAATTCAAATATAATATATAATTTTTATACTTATAGAAAAAAAAAAAAAAAAAAAAAAAAAAAAAAAAAAAAACATAACAGAATAAACTAATTATCATACATATATATATATAATATATATTATATTATATTATATATAAGAAATAAAATAGAAAGGGCTATGATGTGGCAAAAAAAAATAAAATAATATAAATAAGTAAAATCATATAATATACAACAAGAGAATTTTATAATGAATTATAATTTTGTTTACATATATTTATGTGGCGTTATTATATATATATAATATATGTATTTTTTTTTTTTTTTTTTTTGTTGTATTAAGTACACTTAATTATTTTTTCTGTTGGGAATTAACCTTCTAAAGAAAAATATACATATATATATATATATATATGCAGAACAATTTTTTAAATAAAAGAAACGTATTTAATTATATATAATAATGAAAATATATATATGCCTATAGTTACATATTACATATATTTAAAATATGTATCTTTTTTTTTTTTCTTTTCTTTTTTTTTTCCGTAATATGTTTTATTGTATCTCTATTATTATAGTCTGGTCCTATAGGGAAACAAGAAATAATTTAAAATGTAGATAAATATGTAAATCAATTTAAATGTATAAACGTATTAATTTATTTATTAGTGTAATACTATTTTTAATGATTTGTAATATATACATTCTTTTTTTTTTTTTTTTGTATATTTGTATATGTATTTTTATTTATATTTGTATATGTATTTTTATTTATATTTGTATTTATATTTGTATTTATATTTGTATTTATATTTGTATTTATATTTGTAATTATATTTGTAATTATATTTGTATTTATATTTATATTTTTCTATTTTTTTTTTTTTTTTTTTGGTATCATATAAAATATCATCTTTTAAATGTAACTATATATATATATATATATATATTATAATAAAGCCTTCTTTTTTGTACGATGAAATAGAAAAACGATTAGTAAAATATATAATGGATATATTTAGATCTTAATTATCATATATACAATAAAAAATTAAATTGAAATCTGTCTACACCCCAAAAATTAATTATATTATATTATATATATATATATATATATATATTTATTTATTTATTTTATTATTATTTTTTTTTTTTTTCTTATGATTTAAAGTTCCCAATAGAATGCTGTTAGTAATATTGTTATGCTTTTTTTGGTTCATCCCCTATTATTTTTTTAATTACAATTTATGTGTAGGGAATAAAAATGACATGCTTTTTGTAAAAAATAAAAATATAATATATCCTTATAATGATATTAATAGGATAAAAAGAAATAAAGAAGCGAAGCTAAGCAGAAACATGTTTCCTGAGAATATACAATTGAGAAATATGAACAGTGACAATAATAGTAATAATGTGCATGAGAATAATAATATTGATGATAGTAATAATTATGATAATAATTTATATTTATCATGTAGTAATAAAAAAAGACGAAAAGATGTGCAAACATTGTGTGCAATAAAACACAACAATGTACTGATAAAAAATATAAATGAAGAAGAAAAAGAAAGGGAAATAAAAAAAAATGATACAGATAAATTAAAGTCAAAAAATAATAATGAAAATAAAAATGAAGAGAATAATTTTACTTTTTCATATGATAATAAATTAAATAATTATTCTGAATTTAATATATATATGGAAAATAATAATATAGAAGAATATATATCCGATGTAAATATTAGTACAGAAGAAATATGTACCTTATATGAAGATATGTATTTAGGAAGACTTTTTGAGAACTTAGTAGCCAAATTATATTATAATAAACGAGTTAATGGTTTTGTTCATTTATATAATGGTCAAGAAGCTGTAAGTACAGGTATTATTAAAAATTTAAAAAATTCAGATTTTGTTACAAGTACTTATAGAGATCATGTTCATGCTCTAAGTAAAGGTGTGCATGCACATAAAATATTAAATGAATTATATGGAAATTATTATGGTAGTACAAATAAAGGAAAAGGTGGTTCTATGCATATTTATTCAAAAGAAAATAATTTCATAGGAGGTTTTGGTTTTATTGGTGAACAAATACCTATTGCTGTAGGTTTAGCATATAGTATCTTATATAAAAATGAATTTCAGTATAATCCAAAAAATATCTCATTCACATCTACTAAAAATAAAAATAATTATATACAAGAGAATGAAAATATGCTACATATGAATAATTCTCAAAATATAGATGTTGTAGTATGCTTCTTAGGTGATGGTACTACTAATATTGGACAATTCTTTGAATCTTTAAATCTTGCTTCTTCTTACAACTTACCAATCATATTTGTTATAGAAAATAATAATTGGGCTATAGGTATGGAGAGTTCTAGAAGCTCATCTGATGATCTTATGAATAATTATTCTAAAGGAAAAGCTTTTAATATAGATACTTTTAAAGTAGATGGAAATGATGTTCTTAGTATATATAAACTAGCCAAAAAAAAAATTCAACAAATTAGAAATAGAACATCCGGACCAATAATTATAGAAGCTATTACATATCGATCTAAAGGACATTCTTTAGCAGATCCAGATGAACTTCGTATTAAAGAAGAAAAAACTTCATGGAAAAAGAGAGACCCTATTCTATTCTTATCTAGTTATATGAAAAAATATAATTTAATACAAGAATCATACTTTGAACAAGTTAAAAAAAAAACACAAACATTACTACAACAAGCAGAATCAAATGCTGAAGAAAATACAAAGAAAGGGGAACATATAGACATATGCAATGTAATTCAACAAAATATATTTGCCCCATCAAATTTTACTCCCTATCAAAGTGAATATGAAAATTATAAACAATTTGACGATATTTCTAATGAAGAAATAAAAGAATATTATCAAGAAGTACTCAAGGAAATTGAAAGAAAAAAAGAAAAGAAAAAACTTGATCCGAACGACAAGTTTGATCAAAAAAAGTTACCCTTAATAATAGATTAAAAATTTTTACATTATATTTTGTTACATATATTTATGAAAATATATTTATTAATATGCAACTATGCACAAAAAAATAAAAAAAATGAATAAATAAATAAATCACATATATATATATATATATATATATATATATATATATATATATATATTTATATATATTTTTATTTTTATTTTCATTTTCATTTTCAACACATCTATAAATAACCAAGAAAAATATACATTTTGTATCCTTGAACGTTTTTTTATAATGTTTATTTTTAGACATAAAAAAAAAAAAAAAAAGTAAAAAATTTTCATTAAATTAATAAAACAACACATTATATAAAGATGAATTATTAGATAAAATAAATAAACACAAAAAACTATTATAAGAATCAAATAAGTACCCGTATAATAGGTTTAATAATGAAATAATAAATACATGTATATTTATATATGTATATGCTTTCATTAATTTATATATATATATATATATATATATATATATATACATACACACACATATATATTTTTAATTTAATTAAAATTTTGCTTATTTTTAATTATTATATATACATATATTTATATATGCTTATTTATATTTATCTTTAATTATATTTTTATTTATTTTTTTTTTTTTTCTTCAACATTCCAACAATAATATGTTAAAATATATATCCAAATCAACAACAAAAAAAAAGAAAAAAAAAAAGAAATAATAATAGGGAAGGGAAAGGAAAGGAAAGAAAAAAAAAGATAAATAGGATTACATTTAAAAAGATATAACTCCATTTTGTTTTGTACAACTAAATATATTCTAAACTGTGATCATATTTTAAATTCCATTTTCTTTTCCTTTTAATTTGTAATCTCTTAATATTTCAATAAAATATGAGGAATCTTTATAAATGTGTTTTGGGGTGTATCTAAATTGAAAATAGATAGCCATTTATGTTTATAAATGTAAAAAATGTTATTATATTACATTATATATATTATACTTTATTTTTTTATTTTTTTATTCTTTTTTTTTTTTTTTTTTTTTTTTTTGGCTAGATAGCTATACAGATTTTATTAACAGGGGAAAAATAATGAACTGTTCATAATTTTTTTAGTATCATTGGAAGCAAATATATATATAATTAAATAAATATATAAATATATATATATGTATTTATTTATATATATGAGGAATGTCCAGTCATCCACATGCACTTGTAACATGTTCATATATTTTTTTTTTCCATTATAAAAAGTTAGTTTTTTTCCAATTTGCTCCTAAATTTTACCGAAAAGGCAGCAGTTAATCTGATCATACCATAATTAATAAAATCAAAATCAATGACTGAATGTAGACCTTGTAACAATGCCCATAATCCCCAAACAATGTGTGAGCATACATAGAAAGGTTGTATTTCGTCTATCAGTTGATTGATAAGTTGTTCATCATCTGTTTTTAAATAGTGTTTGATAAAATGGTATTCTTCAGATCTAGTAGGTGTTAAATCCCATTCACAATTAAATCCAGCATATTCATTAAAATGGTTAGCAATATCATATGCTCTTTCCATTGGACATGAGTATTCAAAATCTATAAAGGATATGGATGATCCTTCTGTTTTAATAATATTTGAAGATAACAAATCACAATGACAAAGAACTACTGGTGATTTTTTTTTACAGCATAATTCTTGAATTTCTATGATGGTTGATTTTAACATATCGAAATCAATTAATTTTAAAATATAAGCCTTAGGATTAAATGAATACATTTTTTGTCTTTCTTCTTTTAATGTATTAAAATATTTCCATATTGTACTCCATAAAAAGGATGATCGATTTCCTTGTATATTTTGCAATGCTTGTAATTGTTTATATATATTGTCATCTAATTGAATATTATGTAAAATTCTTAAATTTTCAGCAATTTCTTTTTGAAAATCTTTATTTTTAATATCTTCTCGTGATAATGCATAACCATCCTTAAATTCTTCAATTCTACCATTTGGAAAGAAAACATAAATTTTTTTCGAAATATTTTTATCACATAATATATTGGATATCATTTTTTCTCTTTCTCTATTTATAATTTCGCTAGTTTTGGGACCGTATAATCTAATCAAATATTTTTTATGATGAATATCATCCTCTACCTTTACCAATATATTTGTTATCCCTCCTTTAATAATTTGAAAATTTAAAGATTCTACATTATTTTCATTTAATAATTCTTTTCCATAAAATAATAAAACATATTTACAATATAAAAACAATGCATTCTTATTTTCAAAAACATTACTTATAAAATTAGTCATAAATTCTTCTACTTTTAAATTTTTATTATCTCCAACATTTATTGTTAAATCCTTTTCACTCAATGGTATCACACCTTGTTCGTTTGTCATTTCGGTAATTTGAGAATTCGTATTTGATAAATTATCGAAATTTTTTGTAGTGGCACTATTCTTTTTTCTTTCTTTAGTTATTTCCTTTTCTGATTCATCAATTTCTCTTAGTTGATATTCCATTATAACAACTGGAACGATTAACAATAAATATTAAAAAAAAAAAAAAATAAATAAACAAATAAATAAATAAATATAAATAAATATATATATATATATATAAGTACTTATGAAGTAATTTTTTTTTTTTTTTTTTTTTTTTTTTTGTGCGAGTTTTTAAATGATCCTTTGTACTACTTTTCTCTTTTATGCGCAAATTGGTTATAAACAAAAAAAAGGAAAAAATAAAATAATAATATAAATAATGAAATGAAAATAAAAAGAAATAAATTTATTTATGTTTATATTTATATATATTTGGACAAATATCATTCAAAGGATAATCTGATTTGTATGTGTACACAAATATTTTTATTTCTTATAAGATAATGAGCATATACAAAAATATATGTTAATAAAAAAAAAAAAAAAAAAAAAGAGGAGGTATACAATTTTATATATGCATACATAAATTAATAAATAAATATAAATATATAAATATATATATATATATATATATATATATATAAACAAACATAAAATATACCAAACAAAACATATATTATATTTATTATATTATCTTTTATTTAATTAAATAATCATAAACTCAAAAAAAAAAAAAAAAAAAAAAAATGACAAGAAAAAAAGAGAAAAAATAAATTTGAATTTACAATTATTAATTGCATACATATATATATATATATATATAATATACATATAATATGAAAAAATAAAATTTTTACACAAAAACTAATAAAAATTAAGATTTATGAAATTTTTTTTTTTTTTCTCTCTTTTGATAAAAGATGTATAGAGTATATATATATATATATGCATAAATAAATATATGTAATATATATATATATATTTGCTCTTTATACTTGAAAAAAAATATTTTGAGTATAGACAATATTATCTTTGAAAAAATTCGTGCAAATTAAAACTTTAAAAAAATATATTTCATAAAAACTTAATGAATTAAGAGAATTAATAATCTTCTATTTATAAAAGATTAAATACTTATATGTATGCATAAAAATTAATAAAAAATATAAGTATGTGTTTTTATATATCAATAAATATGAACATTTAAAATTATCTCTCATACATATATATATATATATATATTGTCTATATATATATATATATATTATATTATATTATTTAATAAAGTATATATAAATTTTATATTCTTCTGTGTGTATTTTTATATTTAATTTTTTTTTTTTTTTTTTTTTATAACTTATAAAAATATTAGCAATTCAAGAAAAGGCTGGGGGATATTTAAAAAAAAAAAAAAAAAAAAAATCGAAGATATATATAAATAAATTATGTGTAAAATTTCTTAATAAAAATGTTTTTGTTCTTTAGAAATATTTCAGTATAATTTTATAATTAATATGTTTAAAAAGATGATTTAAAAAAAAGCAATAAAATAAAAAAAAATAAAAAAAAAAATAAAATAAAAAATAAAAAAAAAAATGTATAATTTACATATGTGAATAAATATATTCATATATATATATATGCATTTGTATTAAAAAAATTATTCTCTTTGTTCATATTAATTAATACATGTAATATTTATAATATAAATTTTTAATTTATTTTATTTTTTAGAGCCTTAACATTTTGCGTATATTTATATATAATTACGGGTTTATAAAATAATTATTAATTTTTTAAGAGCATTAAATGAAGCACATATTATATATATATATATATATATATATATATATATAAATATATGTATATATTAATTAATACAAAATGATTTTTTTTTTTAATTTTTTTTTTTTTTTTTTTTTTTGTGCTATTTCAACTTATTTATTCTAGAGCATAACCAAGATTTAATTTTAAATATGTTCACACATTATATTTTTATATATATATTATATGTATATAAAACAATTAACTATATAAAATTATAATAAATTCATTTTATATACATAATTAAGAAACATTTCAAGTTTATTATATATTTAGGTTATTTAAAAAAAAAAAAAAATCGTTCAATCTTATGTATATGTATATGTATATATATATATATATATATGTTAAAATTTTAATAAAAGGTAGTAGATCTTACTAATAAAAAAAAAAAAAAAAAAAAAAAAAGAAGCAGTCTTTATTTATTACCTTTTTTTTACTTTTTCAACTTTTATAAAAGAAATAAAAGTTTATTTCAAAATAAATTAAAATAGCATTATTTAGTAAAATCTTATTATAGTAAAGCAATACTTTTTTTTTTTTTTTTTTTTTAATATTAATAAAAATTATATATATTATTATATTTTTTGTGCAGTGTACTTTATTATATTTATACTATATATATTTGAAATATATAAGTATATATAAATTTCCTTTTTTTTTTTTTTTTTTTTTTTTTTTTTTAAATGTTATTAGATTATAGTTATATTAAATTCAATATATCAAGGGAAACTTTTAAAAATTTACTTAATATATATATATTAAAATAATGGATTTTTTTTTTCTTCCTTCAATATATATATATATATATATTTACATTCATTTTTTAATTTGTACTTATTCTTTTTTCTTTTTGGTGTGTGATGGAGTATATATCTTATTAAAACACATAAAATATGGATGTGCAAAAAAAATAATTAAAATTTTTGTATTCAAAATTTGTTCTAATAAAATTTTAATTATAATGTGTTTGAATATATATAATAACAATATTTAAAATTATCAATTTTATAATAATGTGAATAAACAAAAGAAAAAAAAAAAAAAAATGATATGTAATATAATATTTAAAAATAAGTGTAGAATAAATATATTCTAGGTTACACATGTATGTACTAGTATTAAAAAAAATAAATAAATACACACATATATAAATATATATATATATAAATATCCATATGCGTCAATTTTAATAAATATATTTAGTATGTCGTTACCATTTTAAAAATTTAATTTTTAACTACTCCCACTTTGGCAGCCCTACAAAAAAAAAAAAAAAAAAAAAATATATATATATATTTATTTACATGTATATACAATTAAATATGAAATATTATGCCACGTTTGTAAAAAATAGATGAATTTAAAATACCTTAATATCCGGTCCTTTATTTTATATCCATGCTGAATAACAGTTGCTACAGTTCCCTTTTCTTTTGTACTGTCATTAATTTCAAATATTGCTTCATGTAATTGTGGATTAAATTTTTCATTTATAGGATTATATTTATCAATTCCATATTTATTAAAAATGTTATGAAGAATAGTTTCAGTCATTTCTATTCCTTTGTATATATTATTAATTTCTTCATTTGTTTTTAAAGATTCTTCATTTATATTTTTAATAGCTAATGATAAATTGTCTGCTACATCAAGTAGTGATTTTGCAAAATTACTGATACAATATAATTTACTAGTTTCTATTTCTTTCATATAACGATTTCTTAAATTTTCATTTTCTGCTAACACAGATAAGTATTTTTCTTTCAATACTTTATTATCTACCATTTTCTCTTCCATATCTCTTTTGGTTTTTTTAATTTCATTAATTAAATCTATTTTATTAAAATCTTCATAATTTATTTCTTCTTTTTTTTCATTCGCTTCTTCTGACTCGTTCAGGTTGTTTTTTTTTTTTCCCCCTTCAGTGGGCGAGCTAGCTGAATTTTCATTTGTTTTATTTTCTTTATTTTTCTCATTTTTCATTTTATTCATATCTTCCCCTTTGTAATGTGCATTATCAGACATTTTGGATGTACTAAAAGGGTGGTATTTTTTCAACATGGTATTACACTTTTCATTTTTACAAAAAGTTAAAAAATATCTAGCACGAGGAATGTATTGCAAACCATAAATATTGGAGCAATATCTGGAAAGAATTCCCTTCTTAATTATATTCGTAGGGTATTTCATAATTATATAAAAAAAAAAAAAAGAAAGAAAAAAAAAAAAAAATTCTGAATTGTTAATAAAAACTCGCTAAAACGTTAAAATATATATATATATATATATATATATATATATATTATATTTATTATATAGATTATTTTTTATATAGGTATCTTTTTTTGTTATTTTAATTATATATTAATTTTTTTTCCATTTATTCATTATATATGTATTTATTAATATATATATATATATATAATTTTACGTTTTATAAATGAAAATGTTAAATTGTTGAATATAAAGTTCTGTGAAATAGTATCTATATGATAATATATATAAATATATATTATATATATATATAAATGAATTAATGAAGGGTTAATTCTTAAAATAACATCATTATAAAAATCTGATGGGAAAAAAAAAAAAAAAATTAATAACATATATTTAATAAAGAAAAATATTCTAATACGAATATTTGTTGGAATAAAAATTAAAATTTAATTTATAAAAAAAATTGAATAAAATGAGTTACGAAAAAAAAAAAAAAAAAAAAAAAGAGCACATAATAAAAATAATGTGTTGATATATATACTATATAATAATATTAATAATACTTTGTATATTTTTAAAGCCTCTGAAAATATTTTAAAACATGGAAAAAGGAAGTATATATTAAATATAGAAAAGAAAATGTCGGTTTCATAAAATTTTATTATAATTGAGAAATATTTATTTTATATGTAATATTCTTATAAATAATAATAACACATATATTATAGGATTTTATTATACATGTATATATTTCCCTTCATTTGTAGTTATATAATATATATATATATATATATATATATATATATATATATATATATTTTTCAATTTATGGATATATATTTATAGTGAAGAATAAGGTGTATATTATAAATATTTTTTTAACATGTTTAACTATTAAACAATTGAATAATAATTTTTAATTAAAAAAAATATTTTAAACAAATTATTGTTCTGGTAAAAGTTTTTATATGAAAATATGTTAAAATAATATACATACATAGGAAGATAAATATTATATATATATATATTTAAATATTAAAAAAATGTTGAGATTAAACAAAAAAGGCTTTGTATTATGATTATAAAGATGGTTAACAAATTATTCACATATAAATTATAATAAATAAATAAATATAAATATATATATATATATATAAATATAAATATATATATATATATATATATATATACACTTATACAATATATTTCGTGGTTTATACAGATTTTAAAACAAGAGCTGCTAATCTGTTATTTTGTTTTACTTCATCTTTAAGATCTCGTTTTTCATACTTTTGGTTAATTATTTTATCATTCTGCACTTTTAATTTTTTTTCCTTCTTCAATTTTTTATCTTTACGTCCAAAGGTTGAGGAGGAAATTTGTGCCCTTGAAAAAAAAAAAAAAAAACAAATAAATAAATATATAAATAAATAAATATATAAATAAATATATATATAAATAAATATACATATAAATAAATATACATATAAATATACAAATATATATATATATATATATATATATATATATATATATATATATATATACAAAGATATATTGATATTATAGATATATTTACATATATTATAAAAATACTTTTTTTTTTTTCTTACATTTTAAGGTTGTCAATAAGATTTTCTCTTTTTCTTTTTTGTCTTTGAATATATTGAATATCTTCTGTAGAAATACCCTTTTGATCAAATTTATTTTTGAGTTCTCTCATTTTTTGTTTCATTTTTTTGATATCTTTTTCTTCTTGTTCTTTTTCAAATGGATCTTCATAAATATCTTCTTTGTTTTTATATTCATGTACAAAATTATTTTTCTGTTCATTTAATTTTATTTGTTTTTTCTGGAAACGTCTAACCCATCCTTTGGATATTTTATCATAAATTAATCCACTTTTATTTTTTTTCATTTTTAATTTATTTTCAGCAAATAATTGCCATTTCGTTTTTTTTTTTTCTTTAGGTATTCTTGAATATCTGGGCATGTTAAAAATATTATCATTTGTTACAGAATAAATAATATCTTCATCATCGTCTTCTTTTTCTTTTTGAAGTTTATTTATTTTTGCAAAAATAAGAGGAAGATTTTGTTCAACCTTGGCTTTTATCCTACAAAAAATTTAAGTACATATTGTATATATATATATAATAATAAATAAAAAAAAAAAAATATATATATATATATATATATATATATATATATAATATATTGTAATATTTTTTATTTACTCATTTTCGTCGTTAATTATAGAATTGTCATAGGCCAAGAGATGATGAGAACAAAAGTCTATATCCATAATTAATTTAATTAATTACAAAAAAAAAAAAAAAAAAAAAAATATATATATATATATATATATATATAATGTTATATTTATAGGATTGATTTATTTTAATTTATTTTAATATTTTTTTATTTCATAACTATTCTTCAAAAAAAAAAAGAAAAGAAAGAAAGAAGAAAGATAATGAAATAAAAACAATATAATATTGCTATATAATAAATTATTCCGTTATTGAATTATTCTTGGAAAAAAATTATTAACAAAAAAAAAAAAAAAAAAATATATATATATATATATAATATATATATTATATATATAATACGTAATACATATATATATATATATATATATATATATATTTTTTCAGGTAAGGCAAATAAGTATATTCCTTTCTGTTCAATTTAATATATTAATAAAACTTCTTAATTATTATATATATATATATATATACTATTTATTTAAATTTTTTTTTTTTTTTTTTTTTTTCTTTATTTCTCTTATTTTACTAATATTTTATAATATACAATATTATTAAAAAATAAGTGTCATATAATATATATATATATATATATATATATATATTTATAAAATATAATTCTAATTAAATATTAAAAAAATATATATATCTTGAAGAGAAACAAAAAAATCCTTAAATGTAGAATTTATAAGAATATAATAATATATATATATATATATATATATATGTATGTATGTATATCCTATAACTTCCTATTATAAAATTAAGAATAATAAAAAAGGTGTGCCTTATTATTTTGTGATCCGAATTTTTTTATTTTTTTATTTTTTTATTTTTTTAATCATTATTCCAAGGTGTCCATTAGAAAATAAAAAAATAAGAAATAAAAAAATAAAAAATAAAAAAATAAAATAATAAAAAATAAAAAATAAAAAAATAAAAAATAAAAAAATAAAAAAATAAAAAAAAAAAATAATAAAAAAAAAAAAATAAAATAATAAAATAATAAAATAATAAAAGAATATATAAATGATCAATTCAACAATAGGGTTGCAATTATTTTTATAACCTTAATGTAACATTCTTGTCCTCATTCAATATATAAAAATATAAATAATATATATATATATATATATATTGCTATGGTATGTATATCATATGAACCGTGTTTATCTCTTAGAATAAAATCTAACAAGCCTCTTTTATTATATCAAAAGAGATAATATAAAAAAATATAAAATATACAAATAAATACATACATTTATAAATATAAATATATATATATATATATATATATATTTTATATAGTTAATAAAATTGTATTTTTCATATGTATATGGAAATATGATATACTTTTATCTTAGAGAGAAAAATAATATTTATCTTTTTAAAAAATCCTAATTCGAGGTGTGCATATATAAATAATAAATTTATTACATGAAACCAAACTCAAGCATTTAAAAAAAAAAAAAAAGAGGAAAAATAATATATATATATATTATATATATAGTATTATATATGTGTATGTATATGTATTTATACGTATTATATGTACACATATACATATTTATATATTATATTTTGTTTTATTCCGAAGATCTCTTTTGCTTGTATTTAGTAAATTGTAATAAAAAAAAAACAATTAAAAAGAAAAAGAAAAATAATTTGATTAAAATATCAAGATATATATATATATGATAATATAATATATTTAATATTTAAAAAAAAAATTTTTTTTTTTTTTTTTATTATTAATTTTTTTTTTTTTCTTACTAATTGTGCTTATTTCCTTTCATATGTTTCTTCTTCTTTCTTCTTTTTTTAAAATGAAAATTACGTTTAACATAAAAGAATAAAATAATTTTATTTTTAAACAAAGGAATATTAAAAATTTTTTGTATTATATATATATATAATATATATATAAAA
>LT969560.1:851113-853613 GCA_900097035.1 Plasmodium blacklocki (nom. inval.)
AAAATCAAAAATAAAATGGAAAAAGAAAAAGTAGTAAAAATATTAAAAACGAGAAGAAAGAATTTCTCCACAAAAATAAATGAAAATAGTCATAAGAATAAAAACGAGGAAGCAGAGAATGAAAAAAAAGAAAATCAAAATGATAATAATATAACATTGGAAAGTATAGCACATTCAAAGGAAAAGAAAAGCATTGACCATATTGAAAATGAAGAAAAACAAAATAATGTTGATGTGGAAAAACAAAAAAATGTTGATGTGGAAAAACAAAAAAATGTTGATGTGGAAAAACAAAATAATGTTGATGTGGAAAAACAAAAAAATGTTGATGAGGAAAGACAAAAAAATGTTGATGTGGAAAAACAAAAAAATGCTGATGAGGAAAAACAAAATAATGTTGATGAGGAAAAACAAAAAAATGAAGATGGTGCAGACGAATATGACGAATGTGTTGAAATTATAGAAGAACAAGAAGCTTTTGAGAAATATTTAAAACAATTAGAAACACTGGAAAGAAAAAAAAAACAATTTTATCAAGAAATATATGAGAAAAAAAGATTTTTACAAAATATATATGATCATCATATAAGTCAACACATTTATAATGACAATCAAAATGAAGATGAAGAAAATGATGAATACGTTGAGGCATTTGAAAATTTAGAAAATATAAAAAAAGTTGAAAATATAAAAAATGTTGAAGATATAAAAAATGTTGAAGATATAAAAAATGTTGAAGATATGAAAAATTTTGAAGATATAAAAAATGTTGAAGATATGAATAATTTTGAGGATATGAAAAATTTTGAAGATATGAATAATTTTGAGGATATAAAAAATGTTGAAGATATAAAAAATATTGAAGATATAAAAAATATTGAAGACATAAAATATTGTGACAACGAAATTGAAGAATTTTGTAGCTCAGAAGAACTATTAAATGATATAATGAATTTCAATGATAATGAAAGTGTTCAAAATAATTACAGTATAGATAAAAATTATATGTATGAAAATAAATGCTTACATAATCAAAAAGAAGATGAAAACAATTCTATGCTATCAGTGTCAACAGAATTAAATTCATCATTTAGAAATTTAAATATTAATAGTAGTAATATCATGTTAACAAATTCAAATCATATATTAACAGAAAATAATAGACAATGAAAATTTAAAAAATTTACACAATATCAAAAAAATAATCATCATGGATATATGACAAAAGCATTCAATAAAAAAAAAAAAAAAAAAAAATTTTAATGAATATAAAAATAAAAAATATTATAAGGAAAAATAAAATATAAAAAAAACATACATTTATAATATATATATATATATATGATATATACCTTTTTTACAGCAAATTAAAATATATTACTGTATGATATGACAGTAACAATAAAAAAATAAATAATCAAAATAAATAAAATTTTCAACATATAGCTTTACGAATATTAGGATATACTGTATGATGACAGTATATATATGAATACATATATTTATATATTTATTTAATTATATATTTACATAGTACTAATATTATTTCACTTAAGAATAAATCTAACTTGATACGATGTGTATATATTTTATTTCATTTTTTTTCTTATAAATATGTTTTTGTTAAGTATTATATAAAATTTTGATGATTTTTGTATGATTGCATATTTACAATAAGATCCAAGGAATGGTAAGAATTGATTCTAATAAAAATTCCGCAATTTGGGGGCTTACATACGTATATGTATGTATATATATATATATATATATATATATATGTATGTATATAAATTAAATTATATTCATAATATATGTTTGTGTACATATATTTAAAATAAAATCATATGTACAATTTTACATATCTTCACAAGTACTTTTATGAAATGATAATAATATATTATATATATATATATATATATATATATATATATATATATATATATATATGTATGTACATATTGTATGTGATGTATACATGTGTAAATGTAATAATAAGTATGTTATTTAATAAATTTATAAAATACAACTTGTAACTTGTACTTTGTAAGAAGTTATATTTTATATTATTATTTTATTTATTTTTTTTTTTTTATATTATTTAAAATTTTTATATAATTTTATTTTTTTATATTATTTAAAATTTTTATATAATTTAATTTTTTTATATTATTTAAAATTTTTATATAATTTTATTTTTTTATATTATTTAAAATTTTTATATAATTTTATTATTTTATATTATTTAAAATTTTTATATAATTTTATTTTTTTATATTATTTTAATTTTTTTTTTTTTTTTTTTTAACTTAACATAAAAAAAAAAAATTAAATAATAAAACGACAAAAAAATATATGATACCCATAAGTAAAAAAGTATACTTCACAGTTTCTAACAATTTTTTTTTTTTTTTTTTTTTTCCTAAGCTGTATTTTAAAAAAGAAGAAAATACATGTAAACATTTATTTGGGTATTATAAAAAAGGTTTATTCTCAAGGGAAA
>LT969560.1:856113-943613 GCA_900097035.1 Plasmodium blacklocki (nom. inval.)
GTTTATTATGTTTATATTTATTCTTTTTCTTTTTGTTGTTATATATAAAGCATTAATAATATAAAATATTTCATATCCATTATTAATAGATAAAATATATATGTTTATATATTTATATATATTTTTACCTTTGTAGACAAAAAAAAAAAGTACAAAATTTCCCACAAAGAAAATATCTTGTTGTACACAAAGAATAAATGCCGCCCTGTTCTTATAAACGCACCCACAAAAAAAATAAAAAAAAAAAAAAGAATAATAATAAATTATAATAATAATATAATAAAATAAAATAAACATAAGACATGAAGTATTTTTTTTTTATTATTTTTATTATTACAATATAGGAAAATATGGACTAAGAAAAATATTTGATTGAAAAAATACTATTTGTTTTTTATATATTTATTTATTTTAATATTTTTTTATTATATTTTATTATTTCAAATATATATATATATATATATATATATATGGGATATTTTTTTTTTTTTTTTTTTTTTTTTCTTAAATATAATTAGAAGACTTTTTAAATATTTAAAAGATATAAAAATAAAATAAAAATTGATTGTTGCACATATATATATATATATATATATATATATATATGTGTAAAGGTTATATATTAAGATTTACTCTACCATATTGTATAAAACAAATGAAAATATAATTAGGCTCTTTTATATTTAGTTATAATTTTAAAAAATTTCCAAAAAATATGACGAATTTAAATAGACAAATATAAAATGTATATAATCATATTGATATAATTAAATAATATATATATACACACACAAAAAAAAAATAAAAATAAAAATAAATATTAGTATATATGAAAATATTTATGTTATCATAATTGTAGAATAGAAATTTTTTTTTTTTTTTTTTTTTTTTCCACCCCTTATTACTAAAAAATATGAAATTGTAATTAATATTGACCACACCAAATTGATGCAAAAAAATATAAATAAATATATACATATGTATATATATTTATATTTATTTATATATTTATATTTTATTATGTTAACATTTGTGGATCGTTGTAAAATGCCCAGACGTTACTTCTATTTTCTCCTTTGTATATTTTTTTATTCTTGTCATTTTCATATATGTAATCGTACTTGCCAAATATCAATCTCCGTTGCTGAAAGGAAAGGAAAGGAAAGAAAAGAAAAAAAAAAAAATAAAATAAAATAAATACATACATATATATATATATATATATATATATATATAAACTCATCATTTTGTATATGCACAATATATTTTATATATTTTATATATTACATGACCAATTTTTGAAAGCGGAATGTTACTATGCCTTATGCACACTGGCTGGTCAATATTATCGATCCAATGCTATAAAGAAAAAGTAATAAAATAAATATGAAAGCATAAATATATGTTTATATAAAATATTATAACAAAAAAAAATAATAAATATATAAATAAAATATATATACTACTAACCTCACTGATGAGAGTTACTTTTGATCCAGGATAATGCTTGTTAATTAAAAATCTTCAAAAAATAAAATACACATATACATATATATATATATATATATATATAGACATGTATTATTATATATATGTATACATGAGACAGAATAAAAACTTATATTTATAAAGTTACATATTTTCTTTTTTTTTTAAAGAAAATATATTTTTCATTACCTTAGATAGTTTTTAATACCATGAAAATGACCCAAATAACCATTATATTTAAAAGCGAAGTGTCCTCTTTTTGCTCCCATCAATGTACAAATTCCCAAACCCTTTAAATAAAATAAAACACAAAAATATATATATATATATATATATATATATATATTTATTTATTTATATATTTATATTTATTTATTTATTGTACAAAATATTTTCCCCTTTTAATAATATACATACATTTCCTTGATCAAACGTATTTAATACGTCCTTAATTTTTTCCACCTCTTTGGAATCGATATCTCGTTCACCAAAAACTACTTCAATTGGTGTGTGACTTTAAAAAAAAAAAAAAATACATATACATATATGTTGATATTAAAATGAACAGATTTTATATATTTACATATGAATGATCCTTTTCGTGTTTTTCTCATAAAAAATTATTTTTTTAAAAATATACATAAAATATTTATTTCATTTTATTTTTACATGTCGTCAGTTTTTCCGGTTCCCATTTCTTCAACATTGAAGAAGTAGCCAACATCTGGAACTTTATGGCTATTAAAATAAATAAATAAATAAAACAAAATAATATATTATAATATAATACATACATATATATTTATATATATATATATGTATGCGTTTACATATTTGGAGACCATAATTTTTTTTTTCCTACTTATTTTGACCAAGGTTAGTACTTATAACGTAATCATAGTCTTGGTCTTTTCTTAGTTCTCCATATTCAAAATTTGGATATATTTTTTGTCTTCTTAATTTATGTGGAGAATCATCATATATAGGATATCCCCATAGAAATGTTTTAAAATATGTTGATTTTTTTTTTATTAAAGATTTATTCCTAGTTACATATTTTTGTTTGTGATTACACACAAATAAGGGTAAACGTCTTGTTCGTATTTTTTTTATATGTACACATTTAATTAATATATGAAAAATGTAAAATACAGGGAAAAAAAAAAAAAAAACAAAGCAAAAAAAAACACACTTTGTTTTCATATTAAAATAAAAATAAGCATTAAAAACATTCACATACATAAATTATATATTCTTAAAATATATCATTTTTTTTATTCATATTTAAAGAAATAATATCATTATAAATAAAACAAAAAAAAAAAAAAAACAAAAAAAAGAAAAAAAAAAAAAAAAAGCCATAAAAATGTAAATTTGTTTTTTCAATATCTTATAATATCATCATATAATATATTATATTATATTATATTTATTATTTATTTATTTAAAAGTAAAAATTACACATGTATCCACAAGGTTCACGTTTTTAAATATCCCTAAGTTTTATCCTTTTACCAAAAAAAAAAAATAATAAAATAAAATATATATATATATATATATATATATTACATATGTATGTATCAATATGTATTATATTTTTATATATTATTTATATTTTTAAAAAATATATAAAAATTAACATATATAATATAATATATTATAATTATTTCTTTTTTTTTTTTTTTTTTAATTAAATTATACATATATTCATAATTTATACATTTGGAAATATTTTACATTTTTACATTTTTTTTAATGAATTTTTTTTTTTTTCTTTTTCTTGGACGACATATAGAAAAAAAGTTCGATATAAAAAGAAAAGAGCTACATTTTGAGGATATTCCATTTTGTCGTTCTACTAGCACAAATATATATATAAAATATATATATATATATATATATATATATATATATATTTATTTATTTATTTGTTTATTTATTATTTATTTTTTTTCTTCATTTTTTATATATATAATGTTTGTACTTAATATGAAATGATATGTTTAGATAATAATTGTTCATATTTTTTTCATTGAACAATGTGAATATATATTTAGAGAGAGATATATATAAAGGGACTTACACACATTTAAACATATATATATAAATAAATATATATATATATATATATATATATATATATATATATTTGTGCATACATATTTTTATATATACATATTTATATATATAATTATTCCTTCCCCTTTTTTTTTTTGTGTGTGTGCCCACATAATGCTTCGAATAGGCAAGAATAAAATAAAAAGCGCCTTTTTTATTAAAAAGTGCTATTATACAAATAATAGTAAGGGGTGGCTTAAGGAATACGTATATACAAAGTATCGTATAAGTATGCCAAGTATAGATAACGTAAAATATGATGATATATATTTATCATGTCCTAGTAGAGATGATTTCTATATATTTACAAAGAAAGTTCCTATATTTTTAAGATATCTTAAATTAATTACTTCTTTAGAAAATCGTAATAATGATTTTATTTTTTTTACAAAAAAATGTGAGAGTGGATTGAATGTGGAAAAAGATGTGTATTTAACAAAGGAAGAATTATTAGACATAATGTTTATAAATGGATATAGTAAGAAAGAAATGAATGCTTTAGATTTATCATTTTGTCATAATTATCAATTTCATTATCCAGAAATAGCTATATTATTTAATTTAGATGAAGAAGATGTTTATAAGTATTGTTTAAAAAAAAGAAGTGAGAATCCTGAAACCTTAATACATTTAAAATATGTAAAAGAGAAGAATATGTTATCATCTTACGGTCTAATATTTGTATTTTTATATTTCGGCTTAAACAATCTGGTATTATGTAATGCTTGGTTTTTATCAAAGACCATACCATTTTTTTCAGTATTTTATATGTTAGGTTCTTATTTTTATAAAGATATACAAAAATATATAAATAAAGATAAAAACCTAATGATCGAAGAAAATAATAAAAATAAATTATTAGGCGAAGATATAATATATAAACAATTAAAATTATTTTCCAAAGACACGGAATGTTCTGAACAGTTAATAAATTTTAAGCAATATTGTAATATGTTAATAAAGAAATATACACAAACATATATAAATGTACAAAAGCATAAAGTTGTAGAAACCTTAGAAAAAAAATTAAAAGAAATATATAATAATGAACAGAATTATAAAAATTCTCTACAAAATATATTAATAGATGAAATAATAAAAAAATTATATCAAAATATAAAAATTGATAAAACTTTTTCAGATTCCATATTAAATGATAGTATTAATAATATTAAAAATGTAAAACAAAATGATACATTGATAAATTATGTAAAATCAGAATTAAAAAATATACAAAGAATGGATGAAAAAAATTCAATTGTTAAAAATATTTTAGAGCAATATGAAAATAAAAAACAACAATATCTATCACAATATATTATACATACACATGAATTAAATAAAATTAAAAATATTATTAATAAATCTAAACTTGATATAAATAATTTAAATGACAAGGAATATAATGATCTTTTACAATTATTCAATACTATTAATAATAGATTTGGATTCTATGTAAATGATGATTCTTTAGCAACCATAACATCATCAGATTCAAAATATAAACCTTTTACTCAACAAATAAATAAATTTATAACAGATACCAATAAATCGTTTCAACACAAAAAACTCGTTGCCTTTTTAAGAGAATTCCAGCATATATAATCAATATATTATCTTATATTTAAAGAAACATATGGACACAATTATAAGTGGCTGTATATTTTTATACTCAATCATGAGAAGAGCTAAATTATATCTCACAACTGACTACATTACCAATATATATATATATATATGTATATATATATATATATATATATATTTATTTATTTATATGTTTATATATATTTTTTTTATTTTTTTTTTTATTTTATATTTAAGAAACAAATGAGATACATAAAAATTAAATTTAAAAAAAATAAATATAAATAAATAAAAATAAATAGAAATAAATAGAAATAAATAGAAATAAATATAAATAAATATAAATAAATAAAAATAAATAAAAATAAATATAAATAAATATAAATAAATAAAAATAAATATAAATAAATAAAAATAAATAAAAATAAATACCTATTTGACATATTTAAAATAAAAAATTGCAGAAAAAGATTACGCATAAATGTGTAAACATATATGTAAAAATATGCGTTTATAATATATGTATATAATATATATATATATATTTATATATATGTAAACTTAAAACTTTGAAGTTGATATATACTTATTAATATACAAACTAGGAAGGTGCATATACACGTAAAAATTAGCACTACACACATATATATATATATATATATATATATATATATATATATATATATATACATATTGTAAAACAAAAAAGGAAATATTACAACATATTATTAATTTATTTATTTTAAATGAATATGTTATTCATCCTTAAGAGGTGTTTATTATGTGTATAAATTTTTATTTTTTAAAAACCCTTCCTCTAAAATGTAATCGTCTATATATCGTATTATTAAATGGTTTTCACTTATCCTAACGTATTATGACAACTTATCATATTATTGTTACGTGTTCTTTTTTTTTTCTTTTTTTTTTTTTTCTATTTTTTTCTATTTTTATAATATTTTTGGACCTTCTTGTTAATATGGTCATATATCTTTTTAAAGGAATATTTCAGCATTTGATATATCGTTATTATTATTTGTAATAAAACGTTAATAATTAATATTATGTGGTTGTGAAATATAATTATTGTAATAAAAACAGTAAAAATAAATAAGATTATGGTTGAAAATATGGGAAATGTGTGTGAATAATTATATCTGTAAATCCATAAGAGAAAAACGAACATGACTAGACTTAGTCGTGCCAGCGACGTATTTAAATTTTTACCTTCAATGGTATCTACATGGTAAGATAAAAAAAGGTAAAAAAAAAAAAATATTCCACATAGAAACAGGTATTAATATACACAAGTAAATAAATAAAAAGGGTGTACGCATATATGCATAAGCACATATATATATATATATATATATATATATATATATTTATTTATTTATTTATTTATATTTATACATTTTGATATAATATCATTTTATATTTCACATATATATATAATTATCATCTTACCATTTCTTGCAGATGAAAAACCTTCTGTGATTTTTACATGTATCGTTGTTGATACATTTTCTTTGGATGTTGTATTTACATGTGTATTATTAAAATCATTTTGTACTTTTTTTGTAGAATATCCTTTTTTATTTTCATTTAATATATTTGTAATTTTATTGTTTATTAAAATATCCTGATTATAAAAAATTAAATAGTCTTCAAGTTTTTTTTTGTCATCTAATATTTTTCCCATATAAATAAATCGGACATTTAAGGCTTAGAAAAAAAAAAAAAAAAAAATCAAAATGATATAAATAAATAAATATATAAATAAATAAATATATAAATAAATAAATAAATAATATATACATCACTTTAAATATTACACATACATAATAATATACATATAACGTACCTTTACTAATATCTTCTTGAAATAATTTATTTTTTATATTCCTTACATAATCACTACAATTTATTTCCAGTTCTTTATACATAAAAAAAAAAAAAAAATATATATATATATATATGTATATTTTTATTTTATTTTATTTTTTTTGGCTTACCCAAAATTTGAGGTATGCCCCTTGGACGTAACACAATAAACTTGATAGTTTGGAAAACCATCTTATTATATAAATATAAATGTATATATATATATATATATTTCTTTTATTTTATTTTTTTTTTTTAATATTCTGGTTTTTTATTTATTTTGATAAGTCAATTTGTAAGAAAATTTGTATGTGTAGTATAGTGTTGTACATGGCTCATAAATAAATAAATAAATATATATATAATATATGTTTTTTATTATCCAAATAAACAACTTGTCAATGTGCTAACGTTTCCAATATAAAAACATGAATGGAAAATACAATATGTTATATATATATATATATATATATATATATATATATAAGTAAATATTTTATATGTTTTTTTTTTTTTTTTTTTTTTTTTTTTTTTTTAAATAACCATGAACCTTTTCCCTACAGGATTTCACAATGAATATACTTTTTACATGTAGAACAACAAAAAAAAAAAAATAATAATAAAAAATAAAAAAATAAAAAATATATATATATATATAATTAAATATTTTAATATATATTTTTTTCTATAAAATAAAATTGTACATACATATATGTTATATGTCAATATAAAGAATATCTTCTTATAACATACAATTTTTATATGTAGGAAGGTATTTCATTTTTTTTTTTTTTATAACTAAGTATTAATATATATATATATATATATATATATATATATATATCAATGTATTTGTTTTTGTAATTAATTTTTTATAAATATTATTTTATAAAACAAAAAAGTACAATATATAGATTTGTTTTTTTTTTTTTTTTTTTATATTTATTTTATTTTTATTATATATATATTTTTTCCTTTACCCCTTATTTGATGTTGAAAATTATAAGTTTGTTTATACATATTATTATATATATATATATATATATACCTTTTAGTGGAAAAAAAAAATAATAAATTTACAAATAAAATGTGTAATTAAAATATATTTCTTTAAATGATTAAGAAAAAAAAAAAAAAAAAAAAATATATATATATAATAAAAATAAATAATCATAAATATATAAATAAAAGAAGATATATATATATATATATATATATATATATGTATTTTTATTCATATATATATTATTATATATATATGCATATATATATTCTTATGTTATATAAATTATAGCACATACAATTATCCACTGGAAAAAAAAAAAAAAAAAATATATATATATATATATATATATATAAACGTTGAGTATATATTTCTCTTCATGTTCTCTTTTAAAAAAAAAAAAAAAAATTTTGAAGTCCTCATCACAAACACATTTTTGTATATAATTAATTTAATATATAATTTTTTTTTTTTTTTTTTTTTTTACCACGCCGTGAATAAAATATAGTTACACGTATTAAAATTATGCCAAATTTTTAAAGATAAAAATATATGCATATATATAATATATAAATAATATATATATAGAACGTGTTATATTATTATATTACCTTGTGACATTATATTTATTAAGATTATATATATATATATATATATATATATATATATATATATTTATTTATTTATTTATTTATATTTTTATATTTATATACATTCATATAGGTCGCTTTTATGTTTTAGAATGATATTCATTCTTGATCTTTTATGTTTTTTATTATGACGAAATATGTTTGTATGTAAAAAATGTTCAAGATACGTAATTAAGAAGATTTTCCATACTTTTATAAGTGACAACAAATATAAGCATCTCTTTTTAAGAAAGAGAGATGATTATAAAAATATCTTTTTCTTTGAGAAAGGATATATAAGTACGAATGTGAGAGATGAAAAAAAAGAAAAAAGAAAAAAAAAAAAAAATGATCTGGATATAAAAACCATGTTTTTGGATAACCCCAGTGCACCCAATATAAAAGATGAATATGGAAAGAAAGCAAATGATAACAACAACATGGAAAAATATAACATATGTAATAATAATAATATTACTTATAATAAAATAAAAAAATTTCCAGATAATAATACTTTTAATAATAATAAAAACTTATCTATCAAGGATAATATAAATAATATGATTCATAATAATTATGATGAGCATAAAGAAAATGAAAAAGAGTATATTAATGTCCAGAAAGGCCAAAATAATTTATACAATTTACAATATAATAATAATGACACACTTATTATTGATAAAAATAAGCTAGATGAACAAGTTATAAAAGAATTACATAATTTAATAATATCTATAAAAAGAATAGATAAAGATAAAAAAGAGAATATAATAAAATATATAAATACATTAAATAAAAAATATTTAAAAAATATTAATAAGAATATAATTGTATTTTTTGAAAATTTGGATATATATATGTCAGTGAATGGTTTGTTAATATGTGATATAGGAGGGGAAGAGATATTTAATTACATCAATAAAATTAAATTAACGAATAATATGGATATACAAAAAGAAACATATGATGATACAGAGAAGAATAATATAAATACGGATGAAAAGTTTTTGAACATGGATGATATTATGAATGAAGACAATATTAATATAAATAATATGTTTGATATAAATTATATTAAAAAAAAAAAAAAAAAAATTTATGGAGATAATATATATCCAATAGTTGCTAAATCTGAAGAAAAGGAAATTGTAACCAAAATAAATGATTATAATAATATAATCGTACCTGATAAAAATAATAATAATAATAATAATAATGACAATAATAAAAATAATAATAATTGTGATGATTATAATATAATTAACTATAGAAACAATTTAAGAGAAAAAACAATAGATCATAAAACTAAGTATTCTAACAAGCCAAATCTTGAATCTTCATCGAATGAAGAAGAAAGAAATATTATCAATGTTAGGAGGCAAATGTTAATTGAAAGATCATCTTATAAAAAAGCCATAGAAGAAGCAGAAGAATTTGTCTCGAATCTTCATGATTTAAAAAAAATTACAGAAATTCAAGGTTTGTGTAAAATATATTTAAATTGGATTAGTGAATTAGAAAAACGTATTATACTTTATAAAGAAAAAAATAAAAAAAAAAAAAAAAAAAATATTTTTCCAGAATTTATAGATGATAAATTATTAGCTACAATAACAGTAAAATGGACCATACAATATACATTTAATCCTTTAAAAAAAAAGTATTCAAATAATGTATCTACACAATCCAAAAATTTTGAACAGGAATATTCTTATCAATCTTTATTTACACATATAGCTATAAAAATAGGAGAAGAAATAAACAATGAACTCAATTTTCAATTACTAGAAAAAAAAAATCTTCTTTATAATTATATGAAGAAAAATAAAAATAAATCCTCCTTTTCTCATTTCCAAAAGTATAGGATAATAAACCAAATGAAGCAGAAAATTGGGAAAGGCGATCAAATGAGACAACGTGCTATTCTGGGGGTCTCCAACCAAAATTGCGATTATAATAATGTTGGTATTGATACGTGTGACAATAATAATGTTGTCCTTGATACGTGTGACAACAATAATGTTGTCCTTGATACGTATGACAATAATAATGTTGTCCTTGATACGTGTGACAATAATAATGTTGTCCTTGATACGTGTGACAACAATAATGTTGTCCTTGATACGTGTGACAATAATAATGTTGTCCTTGATACGTGTGACAATAATAATGTTGTCCTTGATACGTGTGATGAATATTATGCACTAATGAATAACCATGTACATATAAAACATGATGCAGATGCAGATGATGATGATGATAATAATAATAATATAATTCAGTGGAATTCTGTTAAAAAGGCAACAATAGGAGGACTATTATTAAACATGCTTATTGATAATGCAAAAATGGATGTTGATATTAATGTAGCAAAAAATGAATTTAAAAATGAATATAAATATTATTTATTTTTACATAAAACAGCGAAAAATAATGCAGATGATTTATATGAAGAATGTAAATATAAAAAAGAATTAAATTATCAAAAATTTTATGAAGATGAATCCAATACATTAAAATTTATTATTCTTGATAAATATAAAAAGACTAATAGTTATGATAATAATTTTAAAAAAAATTATATGGAAAAAAATAAATCACAAAAAAAAAAATATACATATAATTATTGTCAAAATGATAAAAATGTGGACAAATGTTTTGTGTCGTCCAAGAGTAAGGAGCATATTGATAAGTGGTCGTATCATGGGGGGGAAAAAAATATGGAGGAACATCAAAATGTGGGGGAGCATCAAAATGTGGAGGAACATCAAAATGTGGGGGAGCATCAGAATGTGGAGGAACATCATAATGTGGAGGAACATCATAATGTGGGGGAACATCAAAATGTGGAGGAACATCATAATGTGGAGGAACATCATAATGTGGAGGAACATCAAAATGTGGGGGAACATCAAAATGTGGGGGAACATCATAATGTGGAGGAACATCATAATGTGGAGGAACATCAAAATGTGGAGGAACATCAAAATGTGGATAAACCCAATTGTGCAAAGCTTGAGGAACCTGAAATTTCAAATAATAAAAAAGAAAGTAACTTTTGCCAGAAACAAAGAGAAAAGTTAATGAAAAAAGAAATTATTTTATATAGATCTAAGAGAGATAGAAATAAAATAGAGTTACCAGTTTTTATTCATTCATATGTATGGAAAAATAATAATTGGTATGGTGTAATACATATGCGTGAATGTTGTGCAAATTATTTATTAAATAATGCAATAAATTCTCATATCCCATTAAATTATTTACCTATGATATGTAAACCAAAGAGATGGACAAATTTTGAAGGAGGGATGTTATTATTAAAAAATAATTTTATTCGTTGTAATATAAAACCATTGTTTAATTTAAATGTTTGTAATTTAAATAGAATAAAAAATATTGTATCAGAAATAGGTAACGTCGGATGGAAAATTAATAAAGAAATTTTGCATTATATAGAATATGCATATATTCATGGTATAACAATAGGAAAAATACCACTTTATAAAAATTATACATTACCAAAATATATTAATTTAAAAGAACAAAATAATGAAGAAATAAAAAAATATCTTTTATTAAAAGAAGAAATAAATAGATTAAATAAATGTTTAATAAGTGAAAGACCTACATTCTTACAAAAATTAGCAGTAGCAAAAACATTAAAAGATAATGATATTATTTATTTTCCTCATAATATAGATTTTAGAGGAAGAATGTATCCCTTATCACCACATCTACATCATATGAGTGATGATATATGTAGAAGTCTAATAACATTTGCAGAACAAAAAGAAATTGGTCATAAAGGATTATTCTGGTTAAAAATACATCTTGCTAATACATTTGGGAAAGATAAATTAAGTTTTCAAAAAAGAATTCAATGGGTTGATCAAAATATTAATAATATTAAAAAATTAAGTCAACAACCTTTTGATAATATCGAATTCTGGAATATGGCTGAAAAACCATGGCAAGCATTAGCTGTAGCAATAGATCTTAAAAATGCTTTAGAATCTCATCATGTTTTTAAATATAAAAGTGGTATACCGATTCAACAAGATGGCACATGTAATGGTTTACAGCATTATGCAGCCTTAGGAAAAGATAAATATGGTGGAAAGGCAGTTAATATAATTCCTTCTGATGAACCACAAGATATATATTCGGTAGTTTTAGATATAGTCATAAGTAAGATAAAAAGGGACTTGATAAATATACCAAGTGATCATAATAATAATAATATCATATATTTTAATATGAATGACAATATAAATATAAAAACAAGCAAAAAATACAACAACAACAACAATAATAATAATAATATTAATATTAATATTAATAATAACTATGATGGTTATAATAACTCTAATGTTAATAAAAACGAATTAGCTAGCTATTGCTTCAAATTTGACCTTTTAAAAAGAAAAGTCGTTAAACAAACCATTATGACCATATGTTACGGTGTAACATCTATAGGTGCAAAAAATCAAGTAAAAGGAAAAATTCAAACAATGATAGGAAAAGAATTAGATAAAAATACAATTAATAAATTGTCACAATATATTGCTAATTATATATTTGAATCTATAAGTGAAATATTTAAAAGGGCTATGATCATAAAAAAATGGTTTAATAATTTATCTAAAGTTACTAATGAATTAAATATACCCATCACATGGATATCTCCTATAGGATTACCATGTGAACAACCATACAGATTAGGTAATAGAATTCTAGTCAATACACCTTTACAATCAATTAGTGTTATATCATATAAAAATAGTCAATTACATAAAAACAAACAAAGGTTAGGGTTCCCACCTAATTTTGTTCATTCACTAGATGCATCACATCTAATGATGACAGCCGAAAAAATGGTCATTCAAAATAATTTTAGTTTTGCTGCTGTACATGATTCTTATTGGGCTCATGCATGTAATGTAGATATTATGAATCAATACATACGAGAGTCATTTATAACATTGTATAATGAACCTATTCTAGAAAATATATATAACAACTTTAAAATCAGGTTGGGCAAATTTGCTACTAAAATACCACCATCCCCTGAACAGGGAGAATTGGATATTTCACTTGTAAAGGATAGTCTTTACTTTTTTAGCTGAATGGTACTACAACACAAAATTATAAAATTCAATGATAAATATGGAGATTAAAAGTATATATATATATATATATATATATATTATATTTTATGTTTTCGTTTCGGTGAAAACTGCTATTTTTCTTTTTTCTTTTTTCTTTTTTCTTTTTTCTTTTTTCTTTTTTTTTTTTTTTTTTTTTTTTTTTGTTTCAATTTTTAAAAAATAATAAGTAAAAAATTAACATGTGATTATATACCAAATATTTGAAATTTTTATTAAAAATTAATAAATAAAAAAAAATATATAATTATACATATTATACTTATTTACCTTATCCTATTCACTATAGACACAAAATGTTGTATTGTTAATTAAAATGATACACTTTTATTTTCATATTGTAGTTTAATTATTCATTTTTAATTAAGAAAATTTTTTAAATTAAAATAATTAAAAAAAAAAAGAAAAAATATATATGCATATACATATATATATATATATATATACATCGAATAATATAAAAAAGTATATAAATAAATAAAAAAATTTTGAATCAATTTAAATAATTGCCTAAAGTAACATCTTTAATTTGAAACAAATATATAAATAGGGTACAAAAATATAAAAGGTATTAATTATACATATATTATTATATGCATCACATTATTCAAAAATGCTAAGAATAAATTTACAAGAAAAAAAAAAAAAAAAAAAAAAATTATTTTAAAATACGATAAAGCATATATATATATATATATATATATATATAAAATCTCATAACTTAAAAATATCATATTATAATTGTTATACATATTTTCATTTCTTAACGAAATCATTTTTTTTTTTTTTTTTTTTTCTTTTCTTTTCTTTTCTTTTCATGATCCTTATAAATAAAATTAATTGATCATTATGATATTCTTTCCATATGTATACAAATACTATATTTTTGTACACAAGTGACCTTTAAAATTGTAAAATTTAGACATGACTCTTTTTAATAATATTTTTTTTTTTTTTCACGTTTATAAATTCCTTTACTTATATAATAATTGATTTATTCTTTTAAACAATCTTTTTTTATTTACCCATGAACATTCTGAAACATATATATGGTTATATGTGTATTTATTAAAATTTTCATTCCATTGGAATATACTTATATTTGATGTTGTTCGGGTAAATATATCATTTTGTTCATAAAAAAAAATATAAAAAAATATAAATATATATATATATATATATATATATATATATATATATATATATATTTATATATATATTTATATATTTTAGGTGACTCTTTCAGGTAGTTTCATACTTTTTAATTTTTTACCATGATGGAGTATTTCCAATAATTGCAAATTCTCTTACAATATATGGATATAACAATCCCTCTTTTTCTGGTTCTGGATGTTTTGACAAAGCTATGGTATAGACAACTTCTCTTATGTCATCAATTTTCCCTTCAATAATTTCATCATTTTTATTTTTTAGACAGTTGATTTGTTGTGTGTGAAAAGTAAATATAAACCAAGGTGAGCTTTCTTCCATTCTTTGTGCTCCTTTAAGTTCATGATTTTTATAAATAAGAACATTTGTATCAAGAAAGACTTTTTTTTTTTTTCTTTCAGTAATGCTTGCATTTAAAGAATTGAAAGCTGATGATCCACAATGCAACCTTAACGTCTCTTCATCTCCTATTAGATAGGATTCAACAATATGTTTTGATATAACATATTCAAATAAATACATAAGTTCTGAGAGTTTGAAATTTTTATCGATCATTTTCATTTCTCTTAAAGCTGCAGCAAGTTCGGTTTCACCAAATAATTTCCCTAAAATAGGGTTTTCAAAAAAATTATTTAAAAATGGCATATCTTTTAATTTGCTACCAAATTTATCCCATGCTGATTCTTGAGCTAAAATAAGTTCATAATTTTGTGATTTATCATTTTCTGTTTCGTTATTTTCAACTGTAATATTTTCTTCTATTATATTTGTATTTATATGTTTATTTTTTTTATTTTTTTTTATATTCATTATATTATCACTTGTTTCATTATTGTTATTTAATATATAATTATCTTTTTCTTCACTTATATTATTAATCTGCTGATTTTCTTTTTCTTTTTTTTTTTTATATCTTTTTATAGCCATATCTTGACGCCACTTATCTAATTTAACAAAGGCATTATTTTCATCCCACTTTTCTGACAATTCTGTAAATTTGTTTGTTGATTTTATTAACACATTTTTCAATGTAATAAAAAATTGAATACATAAATTTTTACTTAACTTTAAAGCATAATATTGCGTAAAACAATATGTAATAAAATTATTCACATCGTTGTATAATATTTTAACAGCTTCCACATTTTTCTCTTTTAATTTTTGAAAAAAATCTATATTTTCTTCTATTCTTTTTTTTAATTTTATTCTTTTGTCGTCTATTTCTGTTTTTTCTTTAAGTTCTTTTAGAGCTTCTTGGTATTGTTTATTTTCCTTCATGTCTTTTTTAACCTAAACAAAAGAGAGAAAATATAAGAAAAATTATAAAACAATCAAAAAAATTATTAAATAAATAAAATGAACAGATAAATGATAGCATATAATAAAATGGAAATTTCATGGTTTCCCATATATTAAAAAGAAATACATACATAATAATACATATATATATATATATATATATATATATATATATATATATATACATATATACATACACATAACACATTTACATCAACATTTTGTAAACACACCTGCTCTATAACATTCCTCATAAAGGTTGAGAATTTTTTTCTAGTACTTATTAATTGAGTGGGAGGACATAAAGGTTTATTGTATACATATAATGTAGAATTCCATTTATTTGTAACATAAATGTTTTGTATACATTTTGAAGATATAAATTTATTATATTTTAAATTTTTTTGAAATTTTATATTTATAAATACATTATTAAATATGTTTTTCTTCATTCTATATTTTAGCTTATAATATTATGAGCTTCACTATAATTATTCTTTGAGAACCTCTCTTTTTTTTTTTTTTTTTTTTTATCAATTGTTATTATTTTTTTATTTTATACAAACATAATAATCATATAAAATATTATTTGTACTATTATATATATATATATATATATATATTATATGTATAATATATGTACTTATATAGTTTGATGTTTTTTTTCAATATAATATTTTAATTTATTATATGACATCTATTTTATAAAAAAGGAGGATATATTAATTATATACATTTTTTTTTTTTTTTTTTTTTTTTATGGTGAAAAAATATATGTAATAAATTAATGATCAAAATAGTTATATTTATTATGATATTATGGATATTTATTATTTATATTTAAGCAAAAAAAAAAAAAAAAAAAAAACACAAAAAAAAAAGAAACAAAGAAACAAAGAAGAAGAAGAAGAAAAAAAAAAAAAACACAATAAAATAAATGTATATATTCATAAATATAATTCTATATTTAAATATTTATTATTTTATTTATAATTTGTAGAACCTCTTCTACGTTTAGATTTTCACATGATGCTATATGTTATATTATATATATATATTATATATATGTATAATTATATATGTATTTTATTATTAGGAACATTTTTATTTTATTAAGTCCTTATTAATAATTCCAGTTCATATATTTATAATAGCATATATTATATATATATATATATATATATATATATATATATATTTATATATTTTTATTTTATATGGATTATAAATCATTCATTATTATGTAGAAATTTCTTTCTTTCTTTATTATATATATATATATTTATAAATCAACAATATAATTTAAAAATTATATTTTTATATATTTAATCTTAAAAACATTTTGGGTGTTGCTATGAATCAAACACGATATATGAAATATGACAAAAAGGTTATATATCACAGTGAATTTTTTATAATATTAATGAATAAATAATAAAAAAAAAAATATATAATATATATATATATATATATATATATATATATATTATTTTATTATTTTCCTTGCTTTATTTCCTAATCTTTAAGTTTAAAACCACGTTAAATTTAAAAATTATATACTTCATATCATACAGTTTGTAAAAAGGTTTAAAAAATATATGTATATATTATATATGTACAGTTAAGTATTTTCCTTTAATGGAAAATTTTGTTATACATACAAAATATAAGTCAATAAATTTTATTATTGTTTTTTTAAAAAAAAAAAAAAAAAATTACACAAAAATAAATTAAAATAATATAATATGGTTTAAAAAAAAATATGAATTGTTAAAATGATCAAATAAAAATGGACAGTGATATTTTTAGGATGGTTAATAATAAAGAAAATATTATATATATATATATAAGTAAATTATTTTTATTTATTAGTTAGCATAAAATATAAATACAATAATTATAAGTATATATATATATATATATCTATTCATAACAATGGTAAAAAAAAAAAAAAAAAAAAAAAAAAAAAACATACACATAAAAAAAAATATATAAATATAAATATATATATATATATATATTTGTAGATTTACATATTATGGGTATATATTTCCAAATAAATTTATAGGTATATATTTTATTTTTTTAATGTAAGACCAAAATAGTATTTAAAAAAAGAAATTTATCTTTTTGATAATTTTCTTCCTCGTCCCTTAGCACTTTTGGACATTCCTTTATCTCTATGTGAAAAGTTTTTATCTTTGGATATATTTTTTGGTGAGGTATCATCAACTAATAAAGAATCTAAGGGTAAGCTATCGGATAGAATAAAATATCTTATATTATTACCTCTTATGGTTACATGTTCTAGTGATAAAAATTGTTTCGTATTTACATTATATTCAGCTATATTTTTATTTTTTATAACAACTTTCACATTTTTCATATGTGTATTCATTTTTATATCTACTGCTGTTATTATCCCAGTTATTAAAGTTCCATTTTTCAATTCTATAGTTACATTTTCGTTTGTCAATTTCATCAAAAAATGTACTAGTTTCATTGTTAATAATAAATATATATATATATAAATAAATATATAAATATAAATATATATATATATATATATATATATATATTAAATATTATTAAGTGGTATATTATATATAAGTCTGGGTCGTAATAAAAATAACAGAATAGATATATTTTTAAAATATTTTAATATGATTATTCTTTTATGATTTTATAAAAATATTACATGTATTTATAAATATTACAATTTCACTCTTACAAGGATTTTACTTTTTTTTTAATCTTGTTAATTTGCTTTAAATGAAACAATTTTTTTTTTTTTTTTTTCATTTATTTTGTACTTTTCCTATATTATATGGTAATTATTAGATAATATTATATGTTTATTAAAAAGTATCTGTTATTTTTTTATTTTATTTTTTTTTATTTAAGGGTTTTATTATTTTTATATAATTATAGATTTTTATTTAAAAGCTCAATAAACGTCATCAAAAAAAAAGATTATATATAAATATAAATATGTATAAATATATATATATATATATGTATATTTAATTGTTCTTTTTTTAAATGGTAATATGCAAGTTTAAAAGATATATGGAAAAATATTAGAGTATACCAATTTATAAAGAAAACACCTTAAAAAAAAAAAAAAAAAAAAATAGGTATAAATATAATTGTTTATATTATATATATATATATATATATATAATAAATATACCTTAAAATTTTTAAATGTTTTTAAATTCTTCATAATTATAAATAACAGCTCATGGTAAAAGAAAAGTAAATAAAAATAATATTATATAAATAAATAATAAATATATATATATATATATATGTATATATATGTATAATATAATTTGTATAATGCATATTTAAAAATCCCTTTAATGATTTCAATGGGATATATAAAACATACATATTATATACATACAAATAATATTCTTTAATTATTATTTTAACTTTTTAAGGCCTTTTAATCAACATTGATAATATATATATATATAATATGTTTATAAATTTATTATATATTTTTATCTTTTTTATTTATAATTTTTTATATACAAAATATGTTATTATAAGTATATTATAGTATATATATAGAGAGAAATTCTTTTTATTTAAAAGCCTATTTTAAAAAAATATTTGTAAATAAATGCTTCCTTACATTTACATGTGATGTATATTTTTCTTTTCCTTTTTTTAATAACAAATATAATGTATATTATTTAAGGTATATAGAAGATAATTAAACTAATAAAAGGTTGACAGATTATTAATATTATAAAAAATAAATATTATATATATATATATATATTATATATATATAATATATTATTCCATATGGACGTTAGAAAAAAAAAAAAAAAAAAAAAATATACTTATATACATGTATGTTAATTAATATATGTATTCCATAAAAATGTTTGAATCTCCAAAATTTATATTGTTAAGGTTTTTTTCATTTTAATTATAAGATACAAAAAAAAAATTATATATATATATATATATATATATATATATATATATATATTAAAGTGTAGATAACCTTTGTGTTTCTCCACTTTTTATTTTATTATTTTTTTTAATGGTTGTTCAACAGTTTTTCATATTTTGTTTCGTCAATTATTCCCTTTGTCTTTAATTTATTCAAATGATGTTTGTAAAAGTATGAAGGCTTATAACTTCTTACAGTGAAATCTGGTGTGTGTGCTTTATAGGTAAAAGCGGCTCCTAAAAACAAACTCAAAAAGCTAAACAGAAAATAAAATAAAATAAAATAATAATAATAATAATAATATTAAATGAATGTACAAATATGTATGTATACATATACATATATATATATATATTTGTAAATGATTGCACATGTACATCCATTTCATATACATCAAACACATATATATATAAATAAATATATAAATATATGTATATATATATTTTTTTTTTTTTTTTTTTTACCTATAACGCCTTAAAAATTTTACTCGATCTTTTGAAAAATTTGGGAAAGATTTAAAAATTACTTCAACTGGTATGAACACCATTTTTTCCAGTATAATATTTTAAAGGCAATATATTTTCTCTGTATCTAATATATATATATATATATTAATAATGTTAATGTTTTATTTTTTTTTATAATTTGAACAATTTTTGTTTACAATTTCTTATCACATTTTAAGAATGAAATATTTTCATTTGTTTTTATTATATTTAATAAAAAGGAAAAAATTTAGAAAAAATATGAAATTTTTTTTTTTTTTTTTTTTCACAATATAAACGTGCACACTACAAATATATATATATATATATATTATATATGTGAAGGGGGAAATTTTAATTCTTTTTTTTTATTTATTTTATTTTTTTTTCATAATTATTTTTTCTTTCATTTCAAGTATTAATTAAATGTACATATATATATATATATATATATATAATACAAAATAAAATATATACATACATACATATAAATGTTATATAAATATTTTTATCTTGTATCGCTTTTTAAAAAGAAGAACGTAACAAAATAAAACAAAATACAAAAAAAAAAAAAATAAAAAATAAGAAGAATATAGAAAGTTTTTAATATAAAGTCATATATATAAAAATGAATATAATTTAATGACAACCATATATAATATATAGCAAATTTTAATGAACAACATTTCAACAAATATAGAAAGCAAAAAAAAAAAAAAAAAAAAGGTTCTTCGAAGAAAGTTTAGAAACATAAATAAATATTATATATATATATATATATATATATATATATATATATATATTTTATTTATATCATTTACAAGGAATACATAATATTAGGTTATTCTTTGATAAGGAAAGAAAAATATTATACAGGGTTGTATTCATAAAATTAAAATGTGTATCACATTTTATTATTCTTTTAATTATCATAATAAATTATTATAAAAGAACATACAACTTTTTTATATTAATATGTATATTTTTTTTTTTTTTTTCATTTTGTCCTTAATTGATCAGGTTATTTTAAGTTTTATTTTATATATATATATATATATATATATGTATTTTTTTTTTTTTTTTTTGGCTAGTTAGTTCAAGTTATATAAAATTTAATTAATTACATTTTGTTGTTTATTTGAAAGGTCATCATTGGTGATGCTTTCTTCTTGTTTTTCATTTTTCTCATCATTTTTATTAGTATCTATATTTTTGTTATGTTCTTCATTTTTAACAGTTTCGTCATTTTTTATAATCACATCATTTTTAACGATTTCGTCACTTTTAATTATAACTTCATTTTTTATAATATCTTCATTTTTAACAGTTTCGTCATTTTTAATTATCTCGTCATTTTTAATTATATCGTCATTTTTATTAGTATCTATATTTTTGTTATGTTCTTCATTTTTAATAGTTTCTTCATTTTTAACAGTTTCGTCATTTTTTATAATCTCATCATTTTTAACAATTTCGTCACTTTTAATTATCTCCTCATTCTTCACAATATCCCCATTATTATTATTATTCTCATTTGTTTTGGATGTTCTATTCATAATTGAATTATCGAGAACATCAATTCTGTTATTTAATTCATCATAGTACTTTCTGTTAGATTCCATTTTTTCTAATATAGATGAATAATTTCGCTTGACAAGTCCGTTTGAAATTTTTATTTTTTCATTTATATCATTTATTAGTTGCACATATCGAACAACGGTAAAAGAAATTGTGCTTAAGGCATATCTTATTTCACCTATTTCTTTGTTGAATATAGGATTCACTGTGCGTCTTGGATTGTTCTCTAGATAGTGTACTTTGTTGTTTATATCATCTATTTTATTTTTCAAAACTCTATAAATTGAAAAGGAAAATAAAAAACATATATATAATTATGATGTTCGTTGTACGATAAATAATATATAATATATTATATTTTTTATACTTGAAGTAGTATGAGGGTAACAAAGGGGTGAATTTATATATTTTGGAAGAGGCTTCATTATTTCTCAAACCTCCAAAAATGAAAAAGTACCCACTATCGTCAACTTGAATTATATTTCCATAAAAGTGATGAGTCACAAGGAGCATTCCGTATACGTTTAAGCATGACCACGTGTTTAAATTGATATCATAGGCATATATATCTTGAAAAAAATAAAAAATAAAATAAATAAATAAATAAATATATATATATATATATATATATATATATATATATATATATATGTGCATATTTATATAGTTATATGGGGACATCCATATTTTATGTTCGTATATTTTCCCTACCCAATAGGTTTGACTTTTGATACCAGGATAAGTTATAACCCCCACATAATAAAAACCATCTATCGTTTAGTACGGTAGAGCTATGCCTATGAAAAGAAATTATACAAATTATGAGTATATATTATTCATAATAGGAATTTAAAAATATAAGATGTTGATACAAAAAGGTTAAAATGTATAAATATATATATTATACTTATGTTCATTTCTATTTATGATCGTTTTTTTTTTTTTTTTTTTTTTTTTTTTTTTGTTCTTACCCATATCTTTCGATGGGAATTTTTCCTACTGAATTTTTGATTTGAGTCCATTTTCCATTATTTAATGAATAACACCAAAAAAGATCTTGTACACATTTATTTTGATCATTTAAACCTCCAAAAATATATACGTTTATATCGTTCCCTTGGTTTGATAGACAAACTGAACATGAATGAAAAAATCTACCACTTGGTTTCTTACTACCTTGATTATAATATTCATCTTTGCTCATAATTTTTACCCATTTCTTTTCCTCTTCAAAATAACCCCATATATCACTATTAACCTTTGAATTACCCATATTACCTACATAAAAAATATATATATATATATATATATATATATATATATATGTGGCACGAATCAATTTTATATTATAACTATTTGCATATTTTAATTACCGCGTGGTAATATATATATATATATATATATAATAATTTATTTCATTTCATTATATATATATTTATATATGTATATTTTTTTTTTTTTTTTTTTTTTTTTTTTTCTGATTACCTCCATGTATAAATATAATATTTTTATATTTAAAACAGACATGACCAAAAACTGGTGGAGGAGAGAATTTTACTTTAATATGTTCCCATGTTTTATCCTTTATACAATACACATAAGTGTCATTGGTAATATATGACCCTCTTTTACCTCCGTAAAGAAATAAACAATCCTCTTTTTTTTCAGTTGAGTGAATTAAATTTAATGTAGCAAAATAGCGTGGTTTGGGAGGATTCTTTTCGTCAAGTTTTTTAAAAAGATTATTCACTAGAAAAAAAAAAAAAATAATAAATAAATAATTATATATATTAAGAAATATATGAAAAAAAAAAAAAAAATATATATATATATTTATATATATTATTTATTTTATTACATATATTAAACTCTATTAATTTGGTGTTATATAATTTAACATTTTGATTCCCTCCATAAATATAAATTATATGCTTATCTATAAGACATGAGTGACCAAAACGAACATTAAATATGTCGCCTTGATGTATTACTTCGGATTTACAATAAAAAGGTAATAATTCTGAACAAAAAGAAATAGAATCCAACTTTTCATTAGGTTTTTTAATTATTGGATCTGTACTAGTACTAGTAAGGGTCTTTGAAAAGATCTTATATAAATTCTCACCAAATATTACTGTTTCATGTGTCAGCTTGGATAAATAAGAATCTTCTTTTTTTAAAAGTAAAAACTTGTTAGTTGTCATTTTTTTTTTTTTTTTTTTTCTCTTTTCTTCTTTTTAATATTTTTTATATTCTTCTTTCCCTAATATATATATATTATATATATATTTTTTTTTATATTATTATTTTATTATATATATAAGAAATAAAAGCTGATTATAAACCTGTAACCATTTTTTGTACAAATTTGTTAAATTGAATATACTGTATGAAGAAAAAAAATTAAATATTAAAAAGAACACCAAACCCAAAAAGAAAAGGAAAAAAGAAAAAGGAAAAAAGAAAAAGGAAAAAAGAAAAAGGAAAAAGGAAAAAAGAAAAAAGAAAAAGGAAAAAAGAAAAACAAATAAATAACAAAATCGAAAAATGACATTAAACCTCTATATAATATATTATATATATATATTATATACATATATTTCATATATTTATTTTTTTTCTTTTTATATATATATATATAGATATAGATATTATAAACATGTGTGCACCATGCAACTTGTTTTTTTGAACTAATTTTTTTTTTTTTTTTTTTTTTTTTTAAACCTAATATTTTTAGAAGCAATAATAATAAAAAATATATATATGTTATTATTTATAGAATCCCTTTTTTTTTTTTTTTTTTTTTTTTTTTTAATGTTAATTCATTTTATATGAATATTTAAATTTTTTTTTTTTTTTTTTTTTTTTTTTCTTTTGGTTGTTACAATTACAACTTCAATAAAATTAAAAAAAACATTTCTCTACACAATTCATATTTAAAATGAAAAAAATATAAATAAATATATAAATAAAATAAAGGATATAAAAAAATATAGGAAAAAAGTTTTTGTATTTTTTTTTTTTTTTTTTTTTTATTATTATTATTGATGAAAAATATTTGTATATTTTTATTTCAACACAATAAAAAAATAAAATAATAACAAAAAAACAAAAAAAAGAAAAAAATAGAAAAAAATAAAAACGAAAACAAAATAATATTTAATAGATTAAAAAAATAGAGAAATAGTACTAAATAAAAACATTTAAAATGTTTCAAATGTTTTAATCTCTCACAGTTTGGTTTTGAGCTCTTTTTTTTTTTTTTTTTTTTTTTTTTTGTTTTTTTTTGGTTTCTTTTATTATAATTTGTAATTTATATACTATCATGTTTTATTAAAACATTTGAGGATTCCAATTTTCTTATGCGTTGTTCAAGTTTTTGTAATTCTTCTGTATTTATATTTTTTGAAAGGAGTTTTTCGCATTGCTCATTTAATTTTTCCAGTTCTATAAAAAAATAAATAATAAAATGAAAATAAAACTGATATAAATATATAAATATATATATATATATATATGTATATATAAATTTTTATTTTCCATCTACATTCCATTTAATATATAAATTTTTTGATGCATTTATACACGTGTGTGGACATATAATTATAGAAACATAAATATAAATGAATAAATGAATAAATAAATATAAATATATATATTTATATATAAATTCCTTGTTATGTTTACTTTTTATATTACCACAAAATTTCGACTCAAAGGCTTTCATCATAGAATTTATTTTATTTATATCTTCTTTTAATTCTGTAATTTTTGTTTCAAATTCTGTTATATTAATATTTTCGTTCTCAGATGATGTTTCATTAATGTTTTTCATTCTTGTATTTAATTGTTCTATCTTTCCTGTCAACGTTTTATAAGATACATATGTTACCAGTGGTGACATACTAAATACATCAGAATGATCTTCTGAATTATTTGTACCTCCAAAAACAAACAAGGATTTTTTATATGGAAGGAAACATAAGGAACCATAATATCCTCTATCGAAATTCTTTGATGTACTTATATCAACTTCAAACCATGAGAACGTGAATATGTTTAATGCGTACATATCTAGTGAAAAAAAAAAAAAAAAAAAAAATATATATATATATATAAACATAATAGTCCTTTTTTTTTTTTTTTTTTTCTTTTTTTTTTTTTTTTTTGATGTGTATGATCTTATTAAATTTCAATATTACTACATGTATTTTTTCACTTCTTTTTTTATACCTGATAAAGCATAATTATCAATCCAACCATTAGTTATACCACCATATATTATCATCCATTCGTTATCAAAAAGCTGAGAAGAATGGCTAGTTAGGAAAAAAAAAAAAAAAAAAAAAAAAAGAACGAAAATATATGAACAATTCAGGTAAATAACATATATTTATTAATATATTAATATAATAGTGTGAGAAAAAATATAAATAGTATTAATATAAACACATATATATATATATATATATATATAGGGAGAGAGAAACAAAAAAAATACACATACGTAGAATGTGTACATTTATATAATTATATATTTATTTATTTATTTATTTATTTTTGGACTTACCCCCAACGAGCACAAGGCTTGGATCCTGAAGAGTTGGTAATTTCTTTCCATCTGTTTGTATTAATATTAAAAATCCATGTATCACCTAAAGCTCCATTATATCCCTTTTTATTACCTCCAAATAAAAACACCAATTTAGCATTTCCATAAACTGAAAATATTAAACTGTGAGCATATCTTGGTTCAGGAATTCTATCAATTTGTTTAATTGGTCTCCATGAATTTTTAGAGAAACACCACATATCAGCTAATAAGGAATTATTAACATCTAATCCTCCATGAATATATAAAAAATCATTAAAACTGAAAGAAGCATGTTTATATCTTGCACGTGGGCAAAGTTTATTTCCAATAAGTTCCCATTTCTTTGCTTGGAAATCAAATTTATATGTTTCATCAATAATTTCATCTTTTTCATTAATACCTCCAAAAATTACAATACTTTTTTTATTATCTTCTGTTATAACATTACCTGAACAAAATGCTCTAGGAACAATATCATTTGAATTCAAACGCATTTTTTCAAATAAATTAATACCAGGAACATATCTTATAAAATTATCAATGCATTTATCGTGTAACATACCACCATATATACATATATCACCATTTATTTCAACAGTGACATGACCTTTTATTTTTTTAAAACATCTTTCATCATGCATAATTTCTGTAAGATGAAAAACTGGGGGGGATAAAAATGCTTTTGAAACATCAGCATTATATTGAAACCTTGGATCTTCTGTTTTTCCATTGGTATTTATGTTTGTATTTGTATTTGTATTTGGGTTGGTATTTATGTTTGTATTTGGGTTTGTATTTGGGTTGGTATTTGTGTTGATATTTATGTTTGTATTTGTGTTTGTATTTGTGTTTGTATTTGTGTTGATATTTATGTTTGTATTTGTATTTGTATTTGTACTTATGATTGTATTTTCATCTTTATTAGATAAATCTGTTTTTTTAATATTTTCTATTGCATTTTCTTCTGTTCTTTGTGTATTAGGGACTGTTATTGGTTGTTGTTCGGGTGTTATTGTTTTTTGTTCTTCCGAAACGTTTCCATCGTTAGTGTTATTACTAGTCGATTGAGTTGTTAAGCTAGCTTTTCTTTCTTCATTTAAAATTATTTCTGGTTGTGTAGTATTTGGACTTGCCATCTTTAATAAGTAAATACATACACAAATAAATAAATAAATATATATATATATATATATATATTTTCCTTCTTCCCTTTATATATTAGTTAATATAATAATATTATGGCACATATGAAATATATATCTATATCTTCAATCTTCATAAATATATACACTTATACATATATATGTTATAAAATCGAATATGTATATTATCTATATTAAATTGAATAAAAAAATTCAATTTTTTCTTAAAAAAAAATATATATCTTATATAAAATAATAGTATATAATTTATTTAAAAATATAAACACAAGTTGAGAAAAAAAAAAATATATATATATATATATATATTTATTTATTTATTCATATTACATTCCTAAATTTTTTATATTATGAAAAAATTATTATTTTAATTTAATACTTTAATAAATATTCCTAAAAAATTCAAATCATAAATATAAATATAAATATATATATTACTTATTATTTATTATTATTTTTTTTTTTGAATTATTTATATGTTGGTTGTAGTACTCCATATGTTGTTTTAACTAGATCGTAAAAACAGAAAAAAAAAAAAAAAAATGTAAAATGAATGGATCCTAAAAATCAGAGTTCACAAAATATTTGCTCTTAATGTGTAAAATCCTCATAATTAATGTTTTTTATTTACTTTTGAAGGGGTAAAAAAAAAAAAAAAAAAAAAAAAAAAAAAAATATCAATATATTTAATAGATGTGTTTCTATAATTTTATACAAAATGACGGAAAAATTTTTTAATGGTTGTTATATAAAATTATACATAAAAAAATATATTATTATAATATATATTAAATATAGGCATAAAAATGTATATAAGTTTAGCATTTTTATTAATATTTATACTACAAAAGGGGTATCAGAAAATTTACATAATAAATAAATATTTATATATAATTATATATATATAAGGACCATATTTTTTATGAACTCAAAAAGCACATTTTTTTTTTTTTTTTTTTTTTTTTTTTTTGATATAAAAAATTAAGTCCCACTTTAACATTTGCCTAATTTTTAATATAGTGTTATATATTATATATATGTGTAAATAAGTTCTTTTTTTTTTTCTTATTATTTTTTTTTTTTTTTTGGTTGTTTTTTTTTCTAATATTATAATTTTATTTTTCTTTACAACATATATATAATTTGTTGTTAATAGTATGTAATCAATAAATATTATAAAACCACCTAATATAATTTCTTTTTTTTCTTTTTTAAATATTTTTATTATTTATATATAGTTGTTAATATTATGTAAATTGTACTATTTTTTGCTTATTCTTTTTTTTTTTTTTTTTTTTTTTAAGTTCTTCTATATAAACGTGCATTATATAAATATTAAGATTAAATCTTGATAAAATATATTATATTATATTATATTATATTATATATAAATAATATAACCATTTATTATTGAATTAATATATATATATATAATATATATATAATATAATTATATAATTATTCATACCAATTTTCATTTTTTAACCTTTAATATTTAAATAATAGAAAAAAAAAAAAATGTAGGTAATTTTGTTTATATGTAGTTGTACATTTATTTATTTTTTTAATATAAAATTATAATAATTTTAAGTTTTGTAAAAGTGCACAAGTTGTTATGGAAGGAATAAAAAAAAAAAAATTATCCCCATATATATATATATATATATAAGGTGTAAATATGTAAAATTTTGGTTATATATATATATATATATATATTTATTTATTTATTTATTCAATTCTTTTCTCATTGTCATGAAAACAAGTTTAGGAGGAACCTCAAAAAAAAAAAAAAAAAAAACAATATATATATTATTATATGACATATATATATATATATATATATATATATATATATATATTTATTTATTTATTTTTTATATATAAACATGTAATAATTATTATTATTTTTATATAATTAGTATGTTTTAAAAAGAAAAGGTATAAATTTATTATAGTAGTTACGTGGAATATTTCTGAATCGTTAACAAGTCTTATTAAAAAATTTCCTTTTTTTCATAAATAAATTTATTAAGGTGTATATTTTTGTATAATTATTTAAACAAAATGTTTTTTGACTTATTAAAAAAATAATATATAGAAATATATATATATATATATATATATATATTAATATATTTTGTAGCCGATTTGAAAATTATGGAAACTTTTATATAATAAAAAAAATGAAAAGAACAAATACAAATAGGCATATGCAATAATATATATATTTTATTATATGTATTATATTATATATATATATATATATAATTATGTATATATAATAGTATGAACTTCCCATTACGTTCATTTTTTTTTTAATAAATGAAAAAAAAAAAAAATTATAGAAGTCGATAATAATTTTATTTTTTTTTTAAATGTCGATATAAGTTATCTTTTATGTAACCTTAAATAAAAAAAAAAAAAAAAAGGAATATATTATACATACATAAAATACAATTTTTTTTTTTTTTTTTTTTTTTTTTTTTTTTTTTTTTTTTTTATTTTGTTTGTATGGTATATTATGAAATAATATTAATATGGTTAATTTTATGATAAACTTATAAGGACGAATCTTTTGATTACGTTTCTATTTCGATCTTTTAAATTATAATAAAGAAAAAAAAAAATAACAACTTGTTTAATCACATAGTAAAAATAAGAGAAAAAAAAATATATATATATATATATATGTATATATTTATTATTTTATTTTTTTTGTAAATATTATAAAAGTTATGTTTTTTTATGTATAATATATTTATATAAAAAAAAAAAAAAAAAATTATTTATATATATGATGGAAAATAAAACTGAGGAAAATATATTTGAAAATATGACAAGAGAAGAAAAAGAAGTTTTATTAGAAGCTAACACAAAAAGAGAATGGGAATCATATGGTCAGTGGTTAAAAAGAAAAGAGTTTTTATTAAAGATGTTAAATTATCACAAAGAACATAATTTACAAATAGATGTAGAGAAGTTTTGTAAAATGGGACATATGTATTATAATGTAAAATATTTAAGTTGTTCATATAATTCTCAGGTACATGAAGAAATGAAAAAATATGAGGAAAGTTAAAAATGCAAAAACCCAGAAAATATAAAATAAAAAATACATATATATATATATGTACATTTACATTTACATTTTTATATATGTGAGATATGTGATCTCTATAATTTTGTTGATTTGTATATATACTTTTATTGTATGTACAAATATTCTTATTATATTAATTTATTCATATATATTATTTATATGTTTTGTAAATTTATAATATTTGAAATTAAAAACGTTTCCAGTCTTATAAAATAAAAAGTTTTTATAAGTATTTCATATAATAAATAAATATAAAAATATAAATAAATAAATAAATATATAAATATATATATATATATATATATATATATATATATTTGTACATATGTCATCATTAAAGCATTTTAAGATGAAGAAAAAAAAATAATAAAAAATATACATACATACACACATACACACATACACATATATATATATATATATATATATATATATATATATATATATATATATATATTACTTATGTGCTTTGCTTCGAGTTATACTCATTTATTTGGTTAAATTTCATAGAGTTTACGTCCAAGAGCTTATTAAATTTGTCTATCAATTCTTGAAGGGTATATACATGTTGATTATTTTGATCATCTCTATCTCTTAATGTTACAGTGTTAGTTGTTAATTCCTTTTCACCGACAACGAGAATATAATTAAACTGTTTTAACTGTGCTTCTCTTATCTTTTTATTTAAGGTATTGACCGAGATATCTAGATCTACATCAAACAAATTATTATTCAATGTTTCATATACATAATTAGCATAATCATTATATTTATCACTAACAGGTAAGACAATAGCTTGTCTAGGTGATAACCAGAAAGGTAATTTTCCAGCTGTGTGTTCAATTAATATGGCAACAAATCTTTCAACAGAACCTAAAATAGCCCTATGTATTATAATTGGTCTTTCGAATCCTTTTTTTAATAATGCTTCTTCATTTATATTAGTCTTTAAAGAATTATTATCATGTATATTATTATGTTCTTTTTCTTCATTATGATTTTGTACATCTTGAAATTCTTTCTTTTCATTGTTATCAAGATCAGCATTATTAAGATAATTATTATTATTATTAATTTTATCATCATTATGATTTTTCTCATTCTTTTCATTCTTTTCATTCTTTTCGTTATTATTGACATATTCTTTATTTTTGTATTGTAGATTGAATCTAACAGGTAATTGAAAATCTAGTTGTATAGTTCCACATTGATGTGTTCTATTTAAACTATCCTTTACAAGTATATCAATTTTAGGCCCATAAAAAGCACCATCTCCTTCATTTATTTTCCAGTGAATATTTGCTGCGTCAAGAGCATCTTTTAAATGTTGTTCAGCTAGATTCCATGTAGATATTTGTCCTATAAATTTCTTAGGTCTTGTTGAAAGAAATAATTCATATTTGAATCCAAATAAATTATAAACATAAAAAAGAAAATTTAATGTATTGAGAACTTCTTGTTTTATATGATCCATTGAACAAAAGATATGTGAATCATCTTGTTGAAATCTTCTTACACGTGTTAATCCACTTAAACTTCCTGATATTTCATTTCTATGTAAAACCCCAAAATCAGCTAGACGTACAGGTAAAGATCTATAAGAAACATTTAATTGTTTAAACATTAAACAATGACCTGGACAATTCATAGGTTTCATACCCCATTCTTTATTTTCAACATTAAACAAGAACATACAATCTTTATAATTCTGATAATGTCCTGATGTTTTCCATAAATCACAACTAAATACATTTGGTGATATAACTTCTTCATATTTTCTTATACGATATTCTTTTCTTATAAATTCTATTAATTTATTATATATCTTTGAACCATGTGGTAACCAAAAACATGATCCTGGTGATGTTTCTTTTTCAAAAAAAAATAAATTCAATATTTTCCCAACATTACGATGATCTCTTTTTTTGGCTTCTTCTAAAAATTTTAAATATTCTATTAATTCACTTTTTTTTTGAAAACTTATTCCGTATACTCTTTGTAAACTATCATTTTCTTTTTGTCCTAACCAATAGGCTGATGAATTTTTCAATACTTTAAATGTTTTTACCTTTCCTGTATTCTTTATATGTGGACCTAAACATAAATCAATAAAATTTCCACACTTATAAACAGAAGTCTTCTTATTATCTGGAATCTTTGATCTTATAAGTTCTAATTTAAACGGATTATATTCAAATAATTGTAATGCTTCTTCTTTTGTGCATATAACCTTTTCAAATGGTACATTTTCTTTTACTAACTTATTAAATTCATCTTCGATTCTTTTATAATCTTCATTGTTTATAGAAAAATTATTTAAAAATATATCATAATAAAAACCTTCTTTTAAAGCTGGACCAACTGTTAAGAAACCTCCAAACAATCTTTCTAAACTGCTACCTAAAATATGAGCAGATGAATGCCAAAAAACTTTCTGTCCTTCTTCTGATTGGATATTAATGAATTCTAGTTTGCAGTTCCCAAGAAGTGGAACGTTTAAATCCCACAAAATACTTTTCATTATATGACTATTACTATTATTATTATAATCATTTTTATTATTATTATCATTATTATTACTATCATTTTTATTATTATTATTGATATCACTTTTATTATTATCATTGATATCATTGATATCATTTTTATTATTATTATTATCATGATTATCCTCTTTACTATTCTCCTCAACCATATCGTTCGTTTCTTCATTATGATCATCCCCCTCTTCTATGTCACATAATTCCACATCTACGTTTTCTAAATATGTTACTTTACATACTATAGAATCTTCAGCTAACCTTTTCGATATGGAAAGAGCTATATCAAAAGGTGTAGTCACATAACTTTCTCCTGATTTAATAGAACCATCTAATAATTCGATAGTTATAGGTTTCCTTAACTCTTCAAAATTTTCTTCTAATTCTTGTTTACGTTTTTCCTTTATTTCATTAAACTTTTCTAATCTCTTTTTAATAAATTGAGGATTTTCTTCTATCACAAGTTTTTTTTTCATAACCTCTACATCGTTGGTATTACAATTATTATTAATACATGAAGAAAACATTTTTGTATTATATATATAATTATTTTTACTAATAAATAATTTTAAAAGATGTTTTTTAGTTTTTACGTTTTTTTGATTTTCCACAATATTATCTCTTATATTAATCAAGTTATTTCTCTTATGTAATATTAACGTATTATCTGGTTCGTCAATAATAAGTCGTTTCTTATAATTATTTATATAAAAAAAAGAAGCTTCTTTCTTTTCCTTCTTTTTAATCTTAATCTTATTCCTATTCCTATTCTTCTTATTATTCTTATTCTTATTAATATTATTGTATAATTTATGATATATATGAGGCTCTTGTTTTTTGGTTATTATATTTAAAACTATTTTATTATTCTTTAAAGACTTTAAAATAGCATTATTTTTACATATCTTACTTAGAAGAAAAAAAATAACCATAATTATTTTTTTCATTCACAATTCAAAGAGAGATATAAAAAATAAAATATACATATATATATATATATAATATATAATATATAATATATATATAATATATTTTAAATAAAGGCCATAAAATTATATTTTTTAAAATAATAATATAAAATTATCATATATATAATAAATAAATATACATATATATAAAAAAATATGTTCATAAAATGGTTTGAATTTTTTTTTTTTTTTTCCTTTTTTTTTATAATATAATATAATATAATAATAAGAATATAATTATATTTTTAATAACATTTTTGTGCAACATGTAATTTTATAATAAAATATGTTATGACAAAATTAACATAAACATATGATAAAATATATTTTATATTATATATTTTAAGGATAGTTCCACATAATATATAATAATATATACATATAAATATAGATATTTATGTTCCTCATGTATATAAAATATAATATATATATATATATATATATTATATATATATATTATACATATTGATAAAATAGTTTTAATTTTTTTTTTTTTTTTTTTTTATTCATAATAAATAACACAGACTATATAATTTTAACATAATCAAATATAAATTATATAAATAGATTATACATTTATATGTTATATATTTTTCTTTTTCGTTATTCTTATATTCTCATAAGAACAGAAACAAAAACATAAAATTATGTGAACGATATATTATATGTTTATATATATGTATATCAAAATATATGGTAATATGTATTAATTTTTTTTTTTTTTTTTTTCATTTGTAAATATTAAAATTATATAATATATATTTATATATCCTTATATGAACAATTAGCATTAAAACAAACAAAAAAAAGTAATTATATATTATATATATATATATATATTTATTATGTATGTTTATTTATATGTATATATCCTATTATCTGTTCATGAAGAAGAATAATGTAGAAAAAAAAAAAAAAAAAAATTAAATATTTATGAGGCACACACAAACAAAAAAATAAAATAATAAAATAATTAAATAATAAAATATTAAAAAAATAAAATATGAAAAAAATTTTAAATAATTTGTTTTAAAACAAATGAAAATAAAAGAATTAAAATTTTATTTACACCATATAAGCATAAAATTAATCTTTAAAAAAAAAAATCATTCTAAGATTATAACATTATTCTCTTCAACTTTCAGTTGATTCATATTTGTAATTCTTTCTAGAATGGAACTATCCCTAATAACCTGAAATAAAAAAAATAAAACATATAATATATAATATATATATATATATGTATATACAATATTTTCTTTTCTGTCTTATTATTTGTTAGCTTTATCTTATTTTTTTTTTTTTTAAAAAGTACATTTCGTATGAAAGCCATTTTATCCTCCTGATATTTAAGTATTACACGTTCTGAACAACACATGCATTTTTCAAAAGGTTCACAAAATATTTTTTTTATGGTAAAATTGGATAAATTAAAATTCATTATGTGCGGAGTAGCACCTAAACAAGAAGTGAATATATTAGAAATGTCCGATTTTTTTTTTTCATTAATATCATTATCATAATTATATATATATTGGTCTTTGTCTATATGAGGAGCAAAAAAATATAAAGGATGTTGTGTTAAGGCTAATAATAATTCTGTAGCTATACTACTACTTATATTACTTATACCACATCTAGTAACTGTACATTTTTCATCTAATGTTCTATAAGATAAAGAATCTGAAGGAGAATGCATATCATTACAAAAATAACATGCACCTTTAAAATATAAATAAGAATGTCTTAACACAACAAACGAATCAAAACTTATTGCTACTGTAATTCCTAGAGGAGGCATTTTACATAATCTTTTTATACTCTTAAGAATATTATTATAAAAAATTTCTTGATATGTATCATACATATGTATATTATTTAGAGATTTATATATATTACTATTATGTTCATATAATGAAATATCATTTAATGACTTATCCAGAATTTTTCTACATTTTATATTTTTTATATGTCCATGGATAATCATATTTTCTTCTTCACATAACATATTATCATGTTCTTTAAATTTATTATTATTACTATTATTATTATTATTATTAATATTATCATTATTATTAATATTATCATTATTATTAATATTATCATTATTATTAATATTATCATTATTATTAATATTATCATTATTATTAATATTATCATTATTATTAATATTATCATTATTATTAATATTATCATTATTATTAATATTATCATTATTATTAATATTATCATTATTATCATTATTATCATTATTATCATCATTATCATCATTATCATCATTATTATAATCATTATTATCATCATTTTTATCATCATAATCTACCCCTTTCTGTAATTCTTTCAAAGAATTATATTGCTTCTCTGCTATCATTAAACATGGAAAATATCGAGACTCCTTCGAATCGGTTAATAAAAATACTACATCATGATTATTAATTAAATTATCCAACTCATTTATTGTATCCTCAAGATTTTCATTCAAATAATTTAAATGACCAGGCATAGGTATGTCCATTACCTTTGCTGTTATATTTAAATCTGGACAAATTTTTAATAAATTTCTTTTTGCTGCTACGCATTTATATTCACCCATGTTACCATATTTCTCTGCATCTTCTAATGTATATAAATATTGTCTACTAATATTAGAAAAGGATACACGAGAATTATCAACAAATGTATAATGTTGTATTCCCCATGATACACAATTACGAGCTACCATACAACCTAAGGTACCTAATCCTATAATTAATATTTTTAATTTTTTTATATGTTCAAATTTTAAATCTTTTAATATCTTCCATTTTATTAGTTTTATATTTAATTCTAAGGAAATTCTTTGAATAGTATCTTTATTTATAAAATCATTCAAATTGATTATATATATAATACTTTTCTTTTGTTTTTTCTTCTCTTCAAAATATTTCCATCCACATAGTATATTATACACTTTATTATGATAATTATTATATGCATTTATATTATCATAATATAATTTATTATAATGGTTAATAATATTTTTATTCATTTTATTTTTATTTTTGTCGTCTTTTAAAATATGTAATACTTCATTATCTTCATCTTTATACTTTGATTCTTCTGTAAAATTGTTATCTTCTTTGCTTATATTTATACTAAACCCTAAATTACTAGATACATCTATACAATTCCTTTTTTCATCTTTCGTACAAATATTTTTATCATCACTATAGGATTTTAAATAATTATTTATAATGCATGTGTCATCATTTTTTTGTAATATGTCTATATCTTGTTTATTCAATGAATCCTCCTTTTTATCATTTAAATTTACTTTAACATAATTGGATTCATTGTCATAGACAAAATGTATCTTATCTGGAACCTTCACCTGAAATAAGGAAGAATTTAAAATGTACTTAACTAGATGATTATGGTGGCATATATTATTATTGTTGTGTTTAACATTTCTGTTATCCTTTTTGTAAGTATTATTAACGCTCATACTATTTTCATATTTACTAGATGAGTGTTCTATATCCTCATGGATTGGATTCATATCATGTGAATGTATATTTATAAGATCATCTCTCCAATCTTTGTTACAATCATTAATAAAATTATAATTAACTTTGCACATTTTTGAAACCGGAGAAAAAGAGACATCCTGATGAGACAGGTAATTATTAATATGATTATAATGGAAAGAATTGTTCTTATCCTTATCCACGTCTTTATGTATATCTCTATTCATGTCTTTATATATATCTTTATTTTTATACTCATTATTATCATTATTATTATTATTATTGTCATTATTATTATCATTATTATTATTATTATTATTGTCATTATTATTATCATTATTATTATTATTATTATTATTATTATTATCATTATTATTATCATTATTATTATCATTATTATTATTATCATTATTATTATCATTATTATTATTATCATTATTATTATCATTATTATTATTATCATTATCATTATTATTATCATCATTCTTTTGATTATTTGTACTTTCCCTTTTTATGACTACATTGGGATAGAGCCAAATGAATCCCTCTTCAGATTTGAATGTCCCAACAAACTGTTCTGTAAATAAAGAGATATCTCTAAAAGCTAATATATCGATTTGAAAATTATACAATTCATATTTTAGAGTTAAACAATATAATAAATTTCTAAAATCCCAAGACAAAGAATTGAAAATATAATTTATATCAATAAAACATATATATAAATCAAAAAACTCTTTTTTGATATATCTTAAGATTTTATCTTTTGAATTTTTTATATCTTCTTTCAATTCAGATAATGCATTTATAGGTAATATGACCATATCATAATTTTTATGTAACATTGAAGAATTATTATGATAACTATAATTATTATTAACATGAATGTTATTAAAAGACTTATATTCCATATGTTGATATGTATTTTTTGATATATTATCACGTTTTAAATATTCAAACAATTTATAAAAACTATTAATTTCATAAAACTCTTTTTTTGATTGTTCATCTTCTTCACATTGAATATTACAATAAAATTTATTAATGTATTCATCATAATAGTCTTTATTATTCATTCTATGAAGAGGAACATTATCAAATTTAAGTAATACAAATACATTAGTATTAAGAAACATTTTGTAATTATTAAAATAGTCATTTATTTTATATGATAGATAAAATATATCTATAATATTAATATGTCTATTTTCAGTATTTATATAAATATATTTTGAATCGATATAAAAAAAATATCTTGTACTATTTTTTATTAATTTATAATAATTATCTTTTGGTTTTATAATAGGATTTGCTATACTATAATAACATATATATTTTTTTAAATCTAAAAAGCTAAGTATTAAATATTTATTTATCTTTTCTAAAATAGTTAAACAGTTTTCTTTATATTCCCAAAAAGTATCATTATAAATATTATTATCAATATATAAATCCATATCCTGCTTACATATATTATTTTTTTCATTATTTATATAACATTTTAAATTATTTAATGTATAATTTATATGATCATCTTTATTACATTTTAAAAATTCTTCTAATGTATTAAAATTTAATAAATAACCCATATAATTATTTCTATAATTATTCATTATATACGATATTTTCTTAATATTTTTATTCTTATCATTTATATTATTAATATTATTAATATGCTTACTGTCAATCTTAATTGTTTTAGTACCATCATTTATTTCCATATTATTTATTTCACTTTCATTAAAAAATTTTCCATATTCTAAAAAAGATTTTTTATTAATTTCTATTGTCCTTACATGAATAAAAGGATGTGTAAATTCTATCAAATATGGGTTTAACACTTTATATTTAAAACCTAATTTTATTTTATTCACATAAGTACTGGAACATAAATTAACATAATTACTTTGTAATTTATATATATTTATTTTATGTTCATGTAATTGCGTAAAATAAGAAATGTCTATTTTGAACTCATTGTTATTGTGTTTTAATATGTAGGAAGTTTTATTCTCCTCTTCGAATCTTTTTTTCATTATTCTCTCTTTTAATCATATTATATATATATATATATATATATATATATATGGCAAACTTTTTTTTTTTTTCCAGAAAAAAAAAATTAAAAAAATTAATACGTATACATACATATATATATATATATATATATATCAACAGATATATTCATACATATTATTCATACAAAAAAAAAAAAAAAAAATTAAGAAGAAAAAATTTATTCATGAATATATAAAATTATTTACAAACGTTGTAGTATTCTTATATATTTAATTTAAGAAAAAAGAAAAAAAAAAAATATAGTATTATCCAATGTGTATTATTCAATACATATTCTGTTTACATATATTTATCTTATATATAAAATAATAAAATTGATTTGTTACAAAATAAATGGAAATATTTGAAAAGTTCTAATATGGAGTGAATTATACTTAAAAAAAAAAAGAAAAAAAACGAAAGAGCACCAAGAATAACTTTTATCTTTACTAATAAATAAATGAATTCTCTTCAACAATACATATGTACAAATTATTATATATATATATATATATATATATAAGATTATTACTATTTTTATATATTTTTATATATATTTATATGATTTATATATTTTCATATAATTTTATTTGTTATTATTTTTATTAACACAATTTAAAATATATCCAACCTAATACATATTCATATTGCATTGCAAAGCATTACAAAAATATCATTACAGAATAACATGAAATTTCCTATTTATAAATAAGAACACCATATATACAAATATACACACAAAAAATATATACATATATATATATATATATATACTAATTATTATTTGTATATTTCTTTAATCAAATCCAACATTTTCAAATGATCATTATAGTTATCATATTTTATTTAAGAAAAAAAAAAAAAAAAATTTAATTTATATAAGTTTATCTAACCATAAGTTTTTATTTTTTCTTTTTTTTTTTCAATTTATTTTAATTCATATGAAAAAAATATACAACAATAAAATAACATTTAAAATATTATACATACATATATATATATATATATATATATATATATGTGTATACGTATGTATTTTTTTTTTTTTTTTTTTTTTTTTTTTTTTTAAATTATTGTTCATAATATTTATCAATTTTTATTTATGAACAATTCATGTAAAAATGATTTAAAAAGAAAAAAAAAAAAAAAAAAATAGCTAGTTGATTTATGCTCCTTTCTTTTTGGCGACACCAACAGTTCTTCCTCTTCTACCAGTAGTTTTGGTGTGTTGTCCACGAACTCTTAATCCCCAGTGATGACGTAAACCTCTGTGTAATCTAATTTTCTTCATTCTTTCTAAATCTTCACGTAGGTAAGAATCAAGTTGGTTAGCAATAACATGTATATTTTTTCCTTCTTTCAAATCCTTTCTCCTGTTTAAAAACCAATCAGGGATTTTAAATTGGGTAGGAGTACTCATAATATGTACAATCTATTATAAGGAAAAGAAAAAAAAAAAAAAAAAAATATATATATATATATATATGTACAAATGTATATATTTATAAATACATAATTTGGTAAAATCTATATTATAGGGAATTCAAAAAGGGATAAATATAAGTATTTATTTATATTCCTCAAAATGAAATACAATAAATATATATAAATATAAATATATATGAATATATATATATATATATATATATATATATATATATATATATATATATGTGATAAACATATATGGTATTATTTTCATATTATTACATTATCTATTTCCTCAGTAGTTAATTCTCCTGCTCTTTTAGTGGGATCAACATTTGCTTGTTTACATATAACAGTTGCCATTCTCTTTCCAATACCTTTAATAGCTGTTAAGGCAATAATTACTTTTTCTTTACCATCTACATTTGTATTTAAAATTCTTAATATATGTTGAAAATCATTATTATCTATTACTTGTAGTGACATTTTTAATAACACTTTTGAAAAATAAAATAAAATAAAATTAAATAAATATATATATATAAATATATTAAAAAGAAATTATATTTTAAATTTTAATGAAATAAATTAAATTTTCCTTAAAGAATATAAAAGAAAAAAAAAAATATATATATTATATATAATGAGAAAATTATATATTTTGGAAAAAAATATATTTCTTATTATTTTATTGATTATTATTTTTTAATTTTTTTATAAAAATATTTAAAAAACGTATATGCTTTTTTTTCTTTTCGTAATTGTAAAATAAAACTTTATTTTTCTTATACGTATCTTTGAAATATTTTTAATTATATATAAATGTATATATTATTATATAAATATATAATATATATATACTATATTTTATATATATATATATATATATTATATTATTATATTAGGGGCTTTATTTAATTTATATAATAATTATAATGTATATTTTATAATTCTTTTAAAGTATAATGAATGATATTTTATTTAATGATATAATATAATAGCTGTTATATAATATATAAATTATATTTATATATATATAATATATATATAAATATATCATTATATTATTCTTGTTCTTTATAATATATATTTTTAAAATATGCGTGTTGTATTTTATAATATATATATAAATATATTTTTTATGCGATATATCTAAAAAAAACATAAATATATAGATTAGATTATATATTAATAGAGATAGTATTAAAAAATTATTAACCTAAAATATAATATATAATATATAATAAATTATTCAATTTATATATAATATAATATAAAATATTATAATGAAAAAGTACCTATTATTTATTTTATTTTTTTTTTTGGCCCTTATAACAATATTATTTTTATAAAGTAGGTATGTATATAATTCATACGCATTATATATATATATTATAATATATATAAAAAAAGTGCATTAAGGGGATGACTATATATATTATAAATAATATATATATATATATATATTTTTTATATATAATATAATATAATATAATAGTATACAAATAAATAAATTATATAAAAAAAATATATTTATATATTATGAGATGTATATTTTATATAAAATATATTTTTTTATTATTTCAATATTTAATTTTTTTTTTTTTAATTTATATAAATATTATAAGATTATATAAATATTTCACATTTTTATAATATAATATAAAATATAGATATATATATGTATATATTATGTATATGTGAATGCGTAAAATAATATAATATTTAGAGAAACAAAAAAAAAAAGAAAAAAAGGCACCATATTTTTTATATGTATCATATAGTATAACACATATTTTATTGTTAACATTTAATTATATATGATTTTATGTCGGAAGACGTGTACGATTTTTACAAAAACCCTCCAAAAGTTATATAATATAATGGAAAAATAAAAAAACGAAAAAAGTATAATTTTCATTTTATTCTGTTAATATATATTATATATATATATATATGTAGCCCATCTGAATTTTTTTTTTTTTAATGTATTATTTCAAAAAAAAATATATATATTTTCCTTTTTTGTTACGGTCTTTTTCAAAAAAAAAAAAAAAAAAAAAAAAAAAAAAAACATATTTGTCAGACAATAGGGTTACTAATAAGTTTATAATATGGTTTTTCTTTTTTTTTTTTTTTTCTTTTTGTTTATAAACAAATATGAGAAAAGTATACACTTATAGGTAATATATATTTAATGAACACAAATATATAATATATATTAAAATGTGTTATTTATAAATTTTAAATAAATATATATTTTTTTCATGTAATTGTTATATATATATATATATATATATATATATTATTTGGGAAAATAATATATTTGCCGTATTTGTCATTATATATATGTTATAAAATTTTTTTTTTTTTTTATTTTACCACAAAGTGTGATGTTATAATATTTTAAAGAATGTAAAGATGGTACATATAATAAAAGAATAAAAACACATAAATAATGATTAATGGAAAATAAAAAAAGGATAAAGAATTATAATTAAAATATATAAAATTTTATTTATCATAATTTTTTTTTTTTTTTTTTTTTTTCTGTGTAATTTGCAACACTTTTTAAAATAATAATAAAAAGGTTAGAAATGAATATTTTCATGAAATTATGTAATTTTATTATAAAGGCTTGAAAAATAGGATATCAAAAATTAAAATACCTAGGTAAAGAAAAAATATAAAAATTTTAAGTTTTTTAAAATATTGTAATGGTATAACTAATTTGTTATATATATATATATATATATATATATATATATATATATATTATATACCATTTTATTTGATTTTTATTTATTATTATTATTATTTTTTTTTTTTTTTGTTAAATATATATAAGGCTTTCTATTTCAATATAATGAATGTAAAATTATGATATGAAACACAAAAAAAAAAAAAAAAAAATGGATTTTCGTAACAACAAAAATAATAATGATTCAAACAATGTAATTATAATAAATGATGAAATAAATTCTGATATATCATTAGAAAGTTGTGAAGAGGAGGTTGATAAGTATGAACAACATTATGATAATTTTTTAAAAAATAAAAGTGGTAATGGAAACGTAGTTGTTAACCATAACCATATTCATAATTTAAAAAGTAAAAACAATAATATTATCATAGATTTAACATTAAGTGATAATTCAAATAAATATTTTGTAGAACATCAAAATGTAAAAAAAAATTCTGAGGATAATTTCAGGGAAGGTAATAATCCTTCAAATATTCCTGTATCTAATAAAGAGTTTATTAATTGTTATAATAATGATAAAGTAAAAAATATTAAAGTTGATGAAAAAAAGAAAAAAAACCAAGAGAACAATACAGACAATCAAGAAAGTCAAAAAAATATACATATAAATAATACATCCTTTATGAAAATATCATATAATGAAAAAAATAAAAATGAAATGATTAATGAATTTAAAATCAATGCAATTGATAATATTAGCACACATTTTGTACATACAATAGAAGAAGATGCCCAACATTCAAATAAACATATTAATATTAACTATAATAAAAATAATCGTATTAATTTCTTACATAATGTAAATAATAAAAGAAATTATGAACAAATGATGGAAAATAATATAAGAACTGATAAAAATAAAAGTCATATAATTATAGAAAATACGAAGACACAAAAAATTACTAGTCCTTGTATTAATTTAGAAGATATAAATCAACATGAACATTTAAATCAAACTCCACAAAAAAAAAGAAATAATTATAGGAATACTAATAATAATGTAATAGATCTAGATAAAGAAAATGAAGAGACAAAAAATTATTGTTTCTATAAAAATGATAATTCATCAATTAATAAAAATAGAAAAAAAAATAGTCAAAATCATACAAATCCTTTAAAAAATAATATGTTTAGAAATATATTATTTAATAAAAAATTTAAAATAGAAGACTTATATTATATAAAATTAAAATATGATGATTTAACAAATATAGAAAAAAAAGAAGAAGAAAATGTTAAAAACTTTTATAATAAATATTATAAATGTTCATTTTATGTAGATAAAAATATAGATAATATATGTTTAAAAAAATATGATATATGCAACTACTGTAAAAATTGTTTAAAATTTTTAAAATTCCTAATAATTCATGGAAATAAATATAAAGGAAATTTAATCAATATTTTCTTTATATATTCGGATATTCAACAACTTATATTTACGTATAAATGTGTAAAAAAACATTTATTCAATATTTCCTTATTTCATATTATACACAATTTATGGTGTCCCCATGATTTTTGCCTTTTTCAATGTAAAGGTAGTTACAGCAAAAACTATGCCACTGAATTTTTTCGTTTAAAGGAATTGGATAGTATGGAAAAGCAGAAAAGATTATTTCTACAAGCAAAAGTATTTTGTCTATTTAATTCTTACGGAAGTAAAAATAAATATATATTAATAAATACGCACATATATATATATGTATTTTTTTATATGAACAAGAAAAAAAATGTATGCACATATAGCTAGCTGGCTAGCCATATATAATTATATGTATAATATTTTTTTTTTTTTTTTTTTTTTTTTTTTTTAGCTTTGCCAGTGAACAACAAAAATGTCGAATCGGAGTGCACCAACGACAGTAATATTTTAACGAAAAAAAGAAAAATGGGTTTATGTATAAGTATTCTATAGGCATATATAAAAAGACATTTTATAATATATAACACACATATATATATATATATTATTTATAATTTATTTATGTTTTGAAAAAAATATATTTAGTTGACAGGATTATAAAGAATGCAAATAATCCGTGGGAAGTGCTTCAGGTAAATACATACATATATATATATATATATATATATATATATTCATAATATATATATTTTTTATAATATATATTTTTTTCATATTGTTTGGGTTTATTTATACGTTTTAATGTTGTATCACCATGTAGTATATATGAGAATATATTTATAAGTGTATAAAAAAAATATGGATATTATATTTTTGTTTAGATGAACACGTATACCAAACTAGATATCTCTGATAAAACGGAATTGAAAAAAATGGCACGAAAAAATTATCATAAGTTGGCATTAAAAGTTCACCCAGATAAAAATAAAAATGATAATGTAAGTTTTTTATATGTTTGTTCACAAAAAGAAAATATTGTCTTAAGATGGAAGATTTTTTTTCATAACATATTATTTTATATATAAAAATGTAAATATAATTATTTATTTAAGACACAAGTAACACATTATTGATCAAAAATATCATTTATAATTATTTATTTTTTATTATTTTTTTTTTTTTTTTTTTTACATTTATAGGCATCATTGGCGATGAATATTTTAACCAACTCAATGCAAAGCATAATGTCAATATAAAAAATGGGTTAATGACAAAACGTGAATTAAACACTGTTTTGTTTTTTTTTATATTTATTTTATTGTTAGAAATAAGAATAAATTATATATATATATTATATGTAGATGACATGGTGATTGTTAAATAATAGCCTTTTTTTTTTTTTTCTTTTTTTTTTTTATAATAATTTTGTCATTTTTTAAAATATACATTTTAGAATATTATATAAAATGAATATATATATTTTTATGTATTAGTTCCTACTTATAGCCCATTTTTGATCATCTTTTATTTTTTTTTGATTTTTAATATATATATCTATATATATAAATATGCAATATATATATATATATATATATATATATACATATTTATATTTAGGTATGTACGATATTTTTATTAAGTTACGTATTTATTTTATTTTATTATTATTATTTTTTTGTTATTAATTTTTTTTTCGATTTAAAAAAGAAAAAAGCGAAATTGTTGTCGAGGCATATTTCCTTTTATCATATTAAATACATATATAATATAATATATATATATATATATATATATTTAATATATGTTCAAATGTTTATCTTTTTTCCTTTAATTCTAAATATAAGGCTATATATAACTTAATTTTTTTTTTTGTAAATAATAGAAAAATTATATAATATGACAAGATATATAAAATGTATTGTATTATATTATATGTGTTATTACATACTATTATATATATTATACATATATAATATATACATTATTTTTTTATTTTCTTTTAATTTTTTTATATAAATAAATCGTTTCTCGAATTACGTTAATAAATTTAATAAATATGTATATCTATATATTTTATATATATTTCTTTTTCTTTTCTTTTTTTTTAAATTCTGAACTTGTTTAACATTCCATAATTTTTTTAAATAATAAATGATATTATTTTTTTAAAGAGATAATTTTTTTTTTTTTTCGTTCGTTTCGAATGAATAATATATATGAATAGATATCTTTTTTATTTTTAAAAAAGCTTGGATGAAATGATGAATTTTACATCTCCATCAAGCAATGACCCTATAAAAAAGATCCAGAATTTATTGAATAATTCCTTGCATTCAATAATGGTAATTGAATATATATGAAAAAAAAATAAGAATTAATAAATCATTAAATGGTATAGATAAGTATATATATATATATATTTATATATATTTATATTTATATTTATTTATTTATTTTTTTTTTTTTTTTTGTAAGGATGTAGTAAGTAATTTATCATATAAAGGTGAACCGAAAGAATTAGTAGTTGAGAAATATAATTTAAGTGATTATTCTTATTTTACAAATTTGTTAAAAGAAGAAGAAAATAAAGACAAAAGAGAATTAACAGATAATATAGAAGATGAAGAAAATTTAACAATTAAGAAGAATGAAGAAGAAAATAATTATTTTATTAAACCATATTTTGAAGAACCATTAAAAAATGAAATATTAGATAGAGTTGAACGAATGAATTTAATTTTGAATATGATAGATGATTCGATTGATGAGCTTCCAGATTCTATAATGAATGAGGTAATTCAAAAATAGCCAACAATATGTAATATATATATATATATATATATATATATTATATATATGAGTGAATATATATTTTTTATTTTTTTTTTTTTATACAGGAAGAAAAATGTGATGAAATTAAAAAGCTGCAAAGAAAAAAAGATGAAGCAAAAGAGGAATTAAAGAGTTTATATAAAGAATATGATGATCTATATAATTATGTTACAGACCATCTAAGATATTTTGCTGTTAACATGAAATAATGTCTCTGGGAAGTTATAAACACATATAAATATATGTATATATATATATATATATACATATATATATTTGTAATAGGTTTTTTTTTTTTTTTTTTTCTTTATTATTTATTTAATTTTTTTGTTATGCATATATTATTTTTATTCTTTTGTTTTTTTTTTTACACAAAGTCTTCATTTTTAAAAGTTTTGTTTTTTTTTTATTTTACATTACTTTATAACAAATAAAAATATATATAAAGAATAATATTTTTTAAAACATATAATAATTTATAAAAAAGATATTTGATTTATGACATAAAATATGTCATACGAAATATTATATATATATATATGATATATATTATTTTATATGTTGTAATATTATCTCGTATATTATTAAATAATTTATAATATATTATTTTTGCCTTTAAAATAATTCAAAAAAAAAAATATATAATATATATTTTACATTTATATATAATATGTAGTTATAAAATAATTCTGAATGATAATAAAATATATATATATATATATATAATTATTAATATTTATATATATAATAATATTATATATATATATATATAATTTATTATATTATTGCCATTCATCATGGCTTTTATGAAATTTGTCACATATATATTTTTATACATACATATCAAGTGTATAAAATAATAAAATATGTATGTTTTATTATATTGAAAAATACAACAGAGGCTTTTTTTTTTTTTTTTACTACAAAAAAAGAAAAACTTATATATTAATATATATAATATATATTATAATATTTTGATATATTTTATATATATATTATAAGAGTAAAAATAATAAACACCATATTTGAAGAGATTTTCAAAAAATAATATATATTTATTAATTAATTTTTTTTTTTATTATTTTTTTTATGCTTATAATATTTTATTACGTTGTAGAATATTTTATAAAAAAAAAGAAAAGAAATAATATATAATTATATATATATATAAATATATATATATAAATAAATAAATAAATATATATATATATATATATATATATAAATATTATTTTTCAATTTACATGATTTATATATATATATATAACGGCAAATTGTAATATTTTATATTTATAGAGTGCATATTATTATAAAAGAAATATTTATATAAAATACATTTATATATTTTTATTTTCTACAATATATTATTTTATTCATTTTTTTTTATTTTTTACTTTTTCTGCCTCTTTATAATTATATATATATGTATATATTATATATATATTATATATATATTATTTATATATATATAATATATTTATAAAGAATTAAAAAGAATGGGGAATATCAACAAGGTTGTTTATAATTACATAAATTAGAAAATATAAAACTGAACATTTCGAAAGCATGTTTATTTATTAAATAATATAATATTTTTATATAATTTTGTATTATTATAAATATATTATTTTGTCACATATATATCTTTTAAATATATAATATATATATATATATATATATCATATTATATATCTTATTATTTTTTGTTTTTATAATGGAAGGAAGCAAATTATATGTAAGTAACGAATTCATTCCGTTTAATATTTTAAGAGATACAAAAGTAAATGAGGAAGAAAGAGTTAAAGCGTTAGATAAGTTTGATGATGAGATCCTTGAAAATGAATATTCTAGTAGACTAGAAAAGGAGTTAATATTAAAGAATAAAAATTTTAAGAGAGATATAAAATTATTACAACTAAGTTATGGTGGTAATTTAATTAAAAACAAAGGTATTTTATCTAAACGAAATGTTATATATTTGAGTAGTAATAGTTGTATATTATTAATAGATTTAAAAAAGAAAAAGAAAAAAAGAATCGTGTTATCATTTGATATAGATAGAATATTTTATTTTTATGATAAGAAATATAAAGAAGAATATTTAATTATAAAAGGTATGAATAATTATATTTATATATATCGTATTAGTAAAAATAAATATGAATTTGTTAAGAAATTTTTTATTAAAAATTTATTTTATATTAACAGTTTTGGAAACAACGGAGAATTGTGTTTTGTTACATGGGAAATAAATGAAGGAAAAATGTATACAAACTTTTTTCTTCTTAGATTTATTTTTCAATATGAATCTTATACATCCGAAAATTATGATAATAGTCTAAAAAATAAAAAGAAAATAGATAAAGAAGAATATATAAGTACAATAAATAATTATATAACATATTCTTATGAATCAGATTCTGAATGTAATTTTGATAATAAATATTTTCCTTCTGAACTCCATGTATCTGAGTTATCAGATAATGAATATGAAGACACTAATATATTAAGAAAAAATATGAAGAATTATGACAATAATATGAAGAATAATATAATAAATGATAATAAGAAAAAAAATTATAATTATAATAATAATAATATATATGAAAGTGATGATTATTCTCATGTAATAGCTAAATTAAAAATCAAACCTATTTTAAAAATAAAATATATTTATTTCTCTATGATAGATATGAATAAGAAATTAAATAAATTAGTATTATCAAATAATAATATAATAATTATATATGATTTAGAAAGAAGGAGTTATAATATTATATCATTTAGAAATTATATCTCATGTATAAAAATAAGTGATGATAATTTCTTAGCAGTAGGTTTTATAAATGGCTATATCTATGTTATATTATTTGAAGAGCTATTATCGAATAATGAAGAGCATTATAACAATGAGAAGAATAAAAATAAACAATATGAAAAAATATTTAATAGTATCAAACCGTTTCATATGTATCCTGGAATGGATTCTTTAAAAACGGTGTTTCCATATATAGGTGCATACGAGGTGGACTATATGAGTGATAATAATGATAATAGTAATAAAAATAATGTTAATAGTAATAAAAATAATGTTAATAGTAATAAAAATAATGTTAATAGTAATAAAAATAATGTTAATAGTAATAAAAATAATGTTAATAATAATGATAATAATAATAAAAATTATGTTAATAATAATGATAATAATAATAATAATAATGAACAGACACATGAAATAAAACTTTCTCCTCTTCTGAACATACCATATATTAACTTTGATTTTAATAAAAACAAAATTATTAATATTTATAAATTTCATCTAATAAAATATAAATGGCACTCGCATTCTGTATACAATCTTGAAATTGAAGGAAGGAAAATTATTTCATGTGGAGAAGAAGCAGTTATATTATTTTATGATATAGACAAAGCATCATATGAATTTATTTCTCATTTAGGGTTTCCATGTTATTATATATATTTGAATAAAGAAAAAAATCTTATTATTTGTAATTCATTAAATAATACTATCATGTTTATTAATTATAATCATCGTTTGTTTTTCTATAAATATAATGGTATCAACATGCCTTTGTCATTAAAAAATTTATTTTATCATTATACAAATGTAGACTTAAATATAAAAAATAGTATGAATCTTTTTATGAGTCAGATAAATGATGAATATGATTATACAGGACATATACATGATCAAAGTATGGTAAGTGAATTTTATAAAAATGAACATAAAAATAAGAACATTTTTAATAAAAATATGTATGATGACAATATGAATAACTTTGCAAACTGTGAGAAATATTCAACAGAAGAGTCTAGTGATGAATCTAGTAATGAATCTAGTGACCTTTCCGAAGTAGAAGATATTATATCAATGAATAAAAAAAATAAAAATGAATTGATAAATGATGAAACAAAGATATATGATGATCTGGATAAAAAAGGAAACGAAATCCCTAAGCATAACCAAGATAATAAAAATATTGATAATACCAAAAATATTGATAACATCAAAAATATTGATAATACCAAAAATATTGATAATACCATAAATATTGATAATACCAAAAATATTGATAATACCATAAATGTTGATAATACCATAAATATTGATAATACCATAAATATTGATAATACCAAAAATATTGATAATACCAAAAATATTGATAATACCAAAAATATTGATAATACCAAAAATATTGATAATACCAAAAATATTGATAATACCAAAAAGATGGTGACTATAAAAAAGGGTAAAAAAAAGACCAAAGATGAAGATCTTCTTAGTTTTCAATACATAGAAAAAGAATTAGAAAAGAAACTTTTTAAAAATAGTAATGTAGAAAATAATTTATATAAAAAATATCAAATGTGTTTTTATTGTGATTCAAATAAAGGATTAATCTTTTGTTTTCTTACATCTTTTTCTCACTTACAATTATATAATATAGAAAAAGATAAACATGAAAAATATTTATGTGCTTTAAATATGACATATAAAAGTAGAACAAATACTGAAAAAGTAAATGATATGGAATTAATTTTTTTTTGTTTTAATCATAATAGAAATTTATTAATGACAATAGAAAAAAGAAATTACATTATGTCTACCTTATTAGATTCTTCATCATCAAATTTAACGCATAGAATATATACTATAAAATTTTGGTTACTTGACAAAGATTTGGAATATCATAATATATATGAATATAGCATTCCTTGTAATATGAAAACTTATGACGGACAAGAAACAAATAATGTTTTTAAAACTATTAATGATAATATTAATAAAACATTTGATGATATAAATATATGCAGCAATGATAATATATATGGTAATGATAATATATATGGTAATGATAATATATATGGTAATGATAATATATATGGTAATGATAATATATATGGTAATAATAATATATATGGTAATGATAATATATATGGTAATAATAATATATATGGTAATAATAATATATATGGTAATGATAATATATATGGTAATAATAATATATATGGTAATAATAATATATATGGTAATAATAATATATATGGTAATAATAACATATATGGTAATAATAATATATATGGGAATGATAATATATATGGGAATGATAATATATATGGGAATGATATAATTGATGATGAGAATGAGAAATACCAAATGATAAAAAGCCATCCATTTTTAAACATGTTCCTGTTATTCGAAACAAATGGAAATATAAGTATATGGTGTTTTGATAAAAGTGAAAAAATATTTGATAAATGTATCTATGATGATTATGTTGTAGATTGTTTGGAGATGGTTACAGAAAATACCAAAATTATGGATAGTATGGTAAACGAAATGAAGGGTACAGATATTCATAATATCTATAAAAAAAATAATAATCCGTCTGACCTTGAACTATCTGCATTAAATAAAGACAATAATTATAATAATAGTAATAAAAACTATGTTGAAGAAAATAATCAAACAAATCTTTCTAGCGATATAATTACTATTATAAAAAATATTAATTATAACAATCATATTATTTTAAATGGTGATATTAGTACAGATGGGAAAATATTTTGTTTATGTCATGATAAATTTTTCAGTATATGGGATACAGTAACTTTAAAAACGTTAGCTGTTATTAAACATCCTTTATATACATCATTAAATGAACATATATTTAATTTATATAAAGGGATTGAAGTAATACAATCACAATATAGTACATATATCTTATTTTTTTCTTTTGATACAATATTTATATATGCACTTGAACAGTTCCATTTAATATATCAAGAAAAATTTAAAGGAATTATAGAATATATAAAATTTGATAAATATACAAATAAATATTTAGCTATAGGTATAACAAAAAAATCCAAAAAAAAAAATCATCAACTAATACAAAAAAATTATATATATGAATTTAATGAAAATTATTTAAAAAGAAAAAAATTATTCTATTCTACTACACAAAGTCCAATATTATTAGTAGATTTTGCTCCATTCAATATTCTAAAAAATAAAAATTTTAATAAATATCATAAATCAACAATATTAGTTTCCTTAAATTCCAAGTTTCAAGTACATACATTTTATATTAATAATTGTCCAAATTTTTTACAATTAAACTGACGGAGTCAAAAAATTTTATACACCCATGCAAAGTGATTTGCAAATATGGGTACTCTCTTCGTTTGTCATAATATATATATATAAAAAAAAAATATATATATATTTATATATTTATATATTTATTTATTTATTATTTATTATTTGTTTTTTTAAATTTATTTTTGTATGCATATCATCATTTTCATTTATCGACTTAAAATTAAACCTTATAATATATTTTAAAAAGCATAAAATATAATATATATATGTATATGTCATTTTCCTTGATGGGGAAATAACTGTAAGGAAATATTTGTCCCTCAAAAAAGAGATAAAAAAAAAAAAAAAAAAAAACACAAAGTATATATATATATATATATATATATATATTTCTTTTTTGTATATACAATGCTGTGGATATATAAATGATTTAATCACCTTTGTTTATATCTTTTAAAATGCAAGAAATTACAACTCCATCATTGTCAGACCATAAAGGGTCCAAGTGTGCCCAATTTGGCATTGTAATTATTTTCAAACATTTTTTATCGAAAATTTTGTTCATATATTTTATTGATTTTTCTACATGTATAATAGTATCTTTATTTCCATATATTAGTGTTACTGGAAATGTACATTCATGTGGATATTTTTCAAGAACATCCGTAACAGGACATGTATTAAATGCTTTTGCCCATCTCGTTAAATTTGCTTTTGATGTTGATCCATTAGGTGTATGATAAAAGAATAATTTTTTGTCATCTTGTTTTATATTTTCATTATAATATTTAAAAACATGATGTGCTATTATATGTGCCAAACTACTTATAATAAATGTACTAATATGATATGGTATCATATGTTGAAAAAATGATTTCCCTTTAAAAAGAAAACTGTAATATTTAGATATATATATTAAGAATTTCATAGGAATTTCTAAATTATATTTATTTCTTAATATAATAGGTAATGACATTAAATAACATCTTTTTATACTTTTCCTTACATATTCATTTAAACATGAACTTATAAGTAACTGGATACTACCTTGTGAAAAGCCAACATATATTATTTTATCTTTTTTAGTTTTATTTTTTATGTATTTTATTATGGAAGGTAAATCTTTTGTACTCATATCTTCAAATGTGTATTCATTTTTATAATCATCATTATCATCATCATTATCATCATCATTATCATCATCATTATCATCATCATTATCATCATCATTATCATCATCATTATCATCATCATTATCATCATCATTATCATCATCATTATCATCATCATTATCATCATCATCGTTGTAATAATATTTATTTATCTTATTATCATAATTGTCTATTAAATTAGAACTTTTGCTCTTTAATTTTTTGTTATCTCTAAAATATTCAGAACTTACTTTTTCTTTAATTTTATCACAATTAAAAGGACCATCACATTTAATATTAGCATCATCTCTTTCCCTTGTTGACTTAAAATATATATTTCCTTTTTTCTTTTTGTTTATATTATAAGCAAATATATTAAAAAAATTCTTATTAGCCAAGGGCCTTAAAATGAGATTATTATTATTATTAATATTATTATTATTAATATTATTAGTATTATTATTATTATTATTAATATTATTATTTATTATTATTGTTTTTTTTTTCTTGTGTAGGTCTATATTTCCTTTATCATAATGATTGCGTGAATTATTATTACTACTATTCATATCATAATTACATAAATACTTATTCATCAAAAAATTCTTCATATAATATGTTAAGTTATTTTTTTTTGGATATATATATTTAATTGTTTGAAAAAATAATTTATGCAAAACTTTAAAATGGTACATATTTTTATTATCATATTGATTTATATTATTATCCTTTTTTTTTTCTTTTTTTTTTTTTTTTCTTATCTCCTTTTCTATCTTATCATTATTTATGTTAAGACCCAAGTCTCTTAAATCTTCCTCTGTATAATTTTCTCTCAATTTATTTATAGCTATATTTTTACCAACGTACTGTGTGAAATTATTCCCTCTGTTATTACTTATCCACACATCATGATTATTTGAGAATATTTGGAAAGTCAGAGAATTATATCCTTTACATGTATAATTAATAGAAGATTCAAACAACCCATGATTTAAACAAAAAACTTCTTTCTTCTTATCTTCGTCTAATCCTTGTTCATTTATTCTTTCCTTTTGAAGAACGTTATCATTTATTATATGTTCTGTATCATTATTTACAATTCTATATAAATTTAATCTATATCCATCAATTGTATACACATAATGTTTTTCTGCTTTATATTTTCCTTTTGTTAAATCAAATAATAATTTTTCCATTTGATCAAGTGTTTCTTCTTTTTCTGCTTTTCCTTTCTTTTCATTACTTTTTAAATTTATTTTGTTCTTTATATGACATCTTACATCTTCTTGTGCATCTTTGTCATTATCTTTTTCTTTTATATAGTAACAATTATATCCCTTCCTGCACATATCTTTACAAATGTTCAATAAATTCCCTAACCTTTGTGTAATATTGCTGAAGGAGGGTTTGGTCATGATCAAGGTGCATTTTTAATATTGGTAAATAAGTAGAATATTTATCACATATATATATATATATATAGATATATTTAATTAAAAATATTTTAAATAACACAAGGACTTTTTGAAATTCATTCTGTTGAGGATGATTACAAAAATCTAGTCCACTTTAACAACAATACAAATATATGCACATATACATGTGTATTATATAATTTTTATAATTATTAGTAAAATAATCATATAGACAAAATATATCTTTCTTTATTTTTACTAGTAAAAAAATTTCATCAAATATTTTACATATCGGTCAGAAAAAAAAATAAAATAAAAAAATAATAATATTTAAAAAAACTTATCATCATAATAATAAATCTATATTATTATATATGTATATATTCACATATTTTTTAGAAAGTTAAATATTGTTAAAATGTTTTTTCACAAAAAAAAAAAAAAAAAAAAAATATAGGAAAATATATTCATGTATAAATCAAAATAATATTTGTATAAAATCATGTAACAAATAAAAGAACATATCTCTGCAATTACATAAAAAATGTCATTTTTTTTTTTTTTTTTTTTCAAAATAAATAAGAACAGAGAAAAAAAAATTAAAACATATAAATATATTTTATTTATTATGCTTACTAAAATGAAAAAATATGCATCTCAAAAAAAAAAAATAAAAATATATATATATATATAATATATAATTTGTGGAGTGACGTGGTCGAAAAAACGAAAAAAAAAAAAAAAAAAAAAAAAAAACACATTAAAAAAAAATTAAATACAAGAAAGTACCTAATAAAGTCAAAATCATATAAAATTCCTAAAAAAGAAAAAATTCATTTTTAAAAACAAAGAAAGAAGAAAGAAAAAAGAATATACATATAAATGTTATATATGTATATTAATATGATAACATGGAAATGAACTTTATTTTTATTTTATATTTTTTGTATATATATATTTTTTTTACTTATTACGTTCATCGAAACGTATATAAAAAAAAGAAAAGTTATAAAATGTAAAAATATATAAATATATATATTTTTAGTTTGTTTTTATTTTAATTGTGCCTTTTATTTTGTTATATGTATATTCCTTATAAATAAGCTGGTAATATACACCAGTCATCATCAATTCCTGCAAATATATTTGAATTATCCTCGCTACCAATATTAGATAAATCATGCAAATTACTTTTATTGTAATTAAGAAGAAAATTGAAAACACATTCAGATGCCAATTTGATCGCGTCGTGTTCTACTATTTGTTCATAATTAAAAATTTCAAATAAAATGGCTTCTTCCTTATTTGTTGTAAGTACAATATTTGTATTATTGTAATCTTCAGAACATTTAGAATATTTAAATAAAGAAGTATTTATATTTTCTATATAATTTGTTGCTATTGATTTATTGATTACATTATTATGTATAAATTCATTTTCTTCTATATGATTATATTTATTTTTTAAATGGTAAATATTTTCATCATCACATGTACTTGAACTATTACTATCAGAAAGTAACAACATCTCTTTTGCTATTTTATACTTGTGTAAATTTTCATCACTTAATTCTCTGTTATTATTTAATTTATCTTCGTTGTTTTTTTCGTTATTTAATCTATCTTCGTTAATTTTTCGGTTATTTAATTTATCTTCGTTGATTTTTCCGTTAGTTATTTTCTCTTCATTATTTTTTTCGCTAGCTAATTTTTTGCCAGTTTGTTTTTCGCTAGTTGATTTTTCTTTATTTTGCTTTTCTTTGCTATCATTTTTCTTTATTTGATTTGTTATTTTGGTAGTTTTTGTTTTATCATATTTCGAATGTAATGAATTTTCTTTTTTTATGGGTGTCTTACTTCTCTTTGTTATTAAGTTGGTTTTTTCTTCATTATTGTAAGAATTGTCTGAACTTTTTTTTTTCTGAACAAGGCAGGTATTTTTTTCATTTTCAATTTTTAATTTTTGATCGGATGTTTTTATTATCATATTACAATTTTCTTCCTTTTCATTTGCAATATAATTAATTAATTTGTTGACAACATTATTGTAATCTAATTTATCAACTCCTCTTTTTTTCTTTTCTAAATATAAATTCTTATTCAATCCGCTGAAATATTTTCCACTTTCTTTTTCTTTTATTAAAACTAATTTTGTTCCTTTCTTGGTTACATACATTTCTTCAAATATATAGCTGCACTTATTTCCTTTTACAATTTCTAAATTATTCTTGTTGCTAGAAATACAAAAATTAAATCCTTTAAATTTGTTGAACGGTCCAACATAAACAAGTTTTTTTGCTTCTTCCTCATTTAATTGAAAAATACCCCTGGTCTCATTTTTGAATGATAAGAGCCTTTAAAAGAGAAATAAATAATGAATAAATAAATATACACATATAATTATATAATTATATATATATATATATGGATATACGTTGATTTATTTTCAACACATTGAATTTTATTTGTCAATGTATCATTTTAACATCATTTTTATATTTTTACCCTTTTTTGGTATTCTCTACATTAATATCCAAAAACTGAAAAAGGAGAAAAAAAAAAAAAAAATAATAATAAAATGAAATTACATATATATATAACTACATTTACATGTATTTAAAAAGATTTTTCAAAAATGAATCTAGATTAAAACTAATATATTCTTTTTTCTTCCTTTTATAGTCTTACTAGATCTGTATCATAGGCACAAATAAATCGATGGTTCTTATTTCCCTTATATAAATATCCGTCCCTGTTCTTTAATATACACTTGCATATGTCTACATATCCAAACCATAACTAACAAAAAAAAAAAAATATATAGTAGACATAAATAAATATATATATATATATATAGATATATACTTATTCTTTATAAACACATACATATTATAATTTTTATTTGTTTTTTGTTTTTTTTTTTTATATTGTTATTTTTTTAAAGTTACAATTTTTAAGATAGAAGATTGAGGATGACCATCAAAATGTAAATCGTCTCTTTGTCTGATTTTCTTTTTAATTAACAATTTGGCTAGCTTCTACATAATTTAATGAAAAACAAATTAAAGGAATTATAAAATAATATATAAAAATATATATATATATATATATATATGTGATCCTATTTATTCTTATATTAAAATATTTTATAATGTAGAACAGATATTACTTCGTATAAGTCCTTTTCAATGTTAATCATTTCATTTTTTTTGTTATCCAATATTTTATTTAATTCCCTTTGACAATTTCGTAAAGATAAATTCTCATTCTAAAAAAAAAAATAAAAATAAAATATAAAGAACAGTAAATAATATATATATATATATATATATATATATATATAAGTTATAATAACTACCATAGAAACATATGTATACATATTAAACTTAAATATATATATATATTTATATATACCTGGAATATTGTAATATCATTTTCTTTTTCTTTCAGTTTATTGTATAGAATCTACATAGATTGAGGAAAGAACGAATAAAATGTTATAAATGATATTATAAATACTATATAGGTTTCCATAATTATAAAAATGATTATACATAATATACATTTTCTTTTAACCTCTATAATGGAATCTCTTTTTATCACTTCGTTCTGTTTATTGTCTATATCATCCTAAAAAGGAGAATATATATATATGTATATATATAGATATATATATAGATATATAAGAGAATTGTATAATATATCATATAACTATTTAATATTTTACCTTTAATTGATAATTCATTTTTTTTTCATTAGTAATTTCATTCTACGAATAAAATAAAATGTATACATGTTATTCATATGAATAAAAAAAAAAATATATATATATTTTTATTTTGTGTTACGCACTTTAAATTCTTGCAGTTTATTATCTAATGCGTCAATCTTATTCTACAAAGGAAACAAAAAAAAATATATATATATATGTCTTAATGTATTATATACGGTTTAATAAATATCTTTGTTATATTGTTATTGTTTTTATTTTTTTATTTTCTAAGGTATACCTGGAAATTTTTTTTTTCATCTTCTAGCAAAAGAATTTTTTCTTCAATCTGTTTAATATGTCCTTCCTTATTCTAAAAACATAGAAATATATATATATATATATTAATATATATGTATATGCATATGTACATATTGGGCCTATTTGTGGAATCCTATAAAGCTTGTGCACTTTATATATTATAATATAAAATTGAAAATTCATAATATATATATATATATATATATATATATATTATATTGTAATTTTCCTGAAAAACTGTACCATAATTTGTTCTTTATATTCATCTACTAGTTTTTGCAAATCTTCATTTTTTAACATAATATTTTTCTTATCATTTTCATATATTTGTTTTTCTTTATCTAGTTGTTCTTTATTTTTTTGTAAAGATTCTTTTTCTTTATTTAAATTTTGTTGCATTAATTTGAGTTCTTCTTTATTTTTTTCTATTTGTTCTTTTTCTTTGTTTAATACTTGTTTATTTGTGTCTATTTGTTTTTCTTCTATTTTTAAAACTTCTTTACATTGTTGAAACTTTTCTTTTTCGTTTTTTAATGTTTCTTCTTTTTCTTTAAGTTGTTCTTTTTCTTTGTTTAAATTTTTTATTTCCATTTGTATCATCCTTTGTTGACTTTGAACAAGGTCCATTTTTTCTCCTACCATTTTTTTTTCTTCCTGCACGTGAAAATGAAAACATATATAAGTAAATGTACATACATAAATATATACCTATATATATATTCATATGTATATATGTAATATATATATGTATATATTTATATATATACTTTCATGTCCATCATTTCCTTTTCAAGATTTTCAATCGTATTAATTTTATCCTACAAAAAAAAAAAAAAAAAAAAAAATATTACATGAAGAGATAAATATATACATATATACATATATATATATATATATATATATATATATATATATATATATATATATATATTTATTTATATTTATTTATTCTTACTTGGTTCATTTTTTCCAGCTGTTTGTAGTTCTCTTTCATGTATTCAACTTCTTCCTACAATTTTAATTTTTTTAATATTAATGATGTGATAAGGTATAAATAAAATTAAAAAAAAATAAATAAAATTAAATAAAATAATTACTTTAAATTTGTCTATGGTTGAATATAGATTTGTATTTTCTTCATGCACTTCTTTTAGCTCTTCCTACACAACAAAAATAAAATAAAATAAAAAAAAAGGTAATAAAACATACACATAAATATAAATAATATATATATATATATAATAATTATGTTCGTGCATCACTTATTCTTTATTTTATTCAATATTATATCATGTTATTTACCTTATGTGCCTCTTTTAAAGATATTAAATTTTCGTTAATTTCATATATGGCCTTCTCATAATTGTCCATATCATTTTCCAGTTTACATTTTTCTTCCAACAATTCTTGAAAATTAATCTACATACGTTTATATAAAAAAGTATTATAAAAGAGGTTGTATTAAAATTAATAACGTGTCAAGAATAAATAAAAGAGCAATATATATATATTCTAAGAATGGTTATTCACGCAAATATATATATATATATATATATAATTTTTTTTTTTTTTTTTCCTTACGCGTAAGTCCATGTATTCATGTTCCTTTTCCTTAAGCATAGTTTCTAGTTTTAATATTTCCCCTTCATAGTTCTTAAAAATATGTACATGGAAATATATATATATATATATATAATATTTTTTTGTGTGTTAAATATATGAAGTAATTTATGTATTGTAGAATATTCAAAGTATGTTGACATAAACAAAAGAAATATATATATATATTTTTTTTTTTTTTTTTTTTTTTTTTCTTACACTTGTGGTATCATCCAAATTGGTTTTGGCCAATATATAAGAGCCCTACGAAAAAAAAAAAATTAAGAAAATTAAAAAAAAAAAAAATTGAAAAATAAATAATGATGCAATCATAGGACAAATAATATCATACATGTAATAATATATATAATGATGAGCACAAATATATATATATATATATATATTTATTTATTTTTATTATTTTTGCTTACATATATTTCTCTATAATTTGCATTTAACTTTTCATATTCATCATTTTTCCTCTTTAATTCATTTTCCATTTTTTTGATTTCTTGCTATGAAAATGATAAATCAATGATGAGAGAGAATAAATAAAAAACATAAATATATTTTAATTAAATTAAAAGAATGAAGATCAATATAAATAATGCTTATGTTGTAAAAATTATATTATTATATTTTATAAATAATTATATATATTGTATATATATTATTTTTTAATCTTCATATTTCAACATGTCCTTACGAGCAATTCCGTACTGATAGAATTTTTATTTTGTAATTCACATATGCTTTTTGTCATTTTACAGTTTATCTAAAAAATAATAATAAAAAAAAAAAAAAGTGTATACATATATTACACATATATATATATATATATATATATATATATATGTATATATGGCACACCTACAATTCGGGTTTCATAAAAATGTGTACAAAAAGGTAGAAATAAATTCTTTTTTTTTTTTTTTTTTTTTTTTTTTTTTCAACCTTTGTCCTATACGTTCTAAGTTGTTTATTAAAATTATTAGTTTAGTATACAAGTTTATTTTATTTTATTTTAAAAATTTTTATATTTTTATATTTTTATATATATATTTTTTTTTTGATAGTAATAAAGATATTACAATTTTCTTTTTTTTTCTTTTTTTTTTTTAAAGTGAATGATAAATTCTATAATTATAAAACAAATAAAAAAATAAAAATTAAAGATAAAAAGTTTATGAGATTTTCTCATATATTTATATTTTTAGAATGAAAGAAAGAAAAAAAAAAAAAAAAAAAAAAAAAAATTAAAACTCTTATTTTAATATGAAAAGAAAATATCTTGTACTTACATAACTATTTGTTATATAAAAATAAATTATATATATTTTTCAAATAGTATAATTTTAAATGGTTGACATGTATTGTAATTTTTGATTATATATATGAAAATAAATAAAAGAAAAGAATAAAAAGACAACTTAATATATATATATATGTATATATATATATATATATGTATGTATGTATGTATGTATATATGTATATATATCCTGATGCCTGATTCTATAACATCACTTTTAATTTTTTTTTTTTTTTTTTTTTTTCAAGCGTACAAAAAATATATTTAAAGGACACCATAAAAATTACATGACGTGTAATTATATGAATATTAAATGTGTTTTATGGTAAAGGTATATATATAAAATAAGAAAAATATTTATAAGTATAAGAAGTTGTTATAATTCAATATTTAGACAACTGTTAAAATTTTAAGGATTACGCTTCATTTTCTTTATGTTTTCTTTTTTTTTTTTTTTTTTTTTTTTTTTTTCGTTTTATTTGTCAATATTAGAAAATTGTGTATAATTTAATATATGTCTATAAGTATATATATATATATATATATATAATATATACGATGTTTATATATTCACATAATTATTTGTATATATATATAAAAAGCCTTTAAACCGATAGTACGTTTTTGTGTGTTCTTAAAAATTTTATATAGAACGGTTCTTTCAATGAAGGAAGGTATTATTATTTGTGTGCACCCTGTGCATAATTAATATTTATTATTATTATTATTATTTTTCACAACATCGTAAATCTTTTTTTTTTTCATTTTATACAGAAAGGAGAAGAGATAATATTATATGTATATTATATATATATATATATATATATATATATATATATATAGGAGATATTGTTTTATTATTTTTTTTTTATTAAATGTGTAAAATTTTGAACGGTAAAAAAAAATAATATATATATATATATATAAAATTACCATCTTCATGATATATTACTCGTCAAATAATTATTTTTATAAATTTATAGAGTTTAAAAAATTTTATATTAATGTGCCGTATATATTATTTTATAAAAGTAAAATTATTCATTTCTTCTTCTTTTTTTTTTTTTTTTTTTTTTTTTTTCAAATCTGTAAGTTATAAAAATGTCCACACAAAAAATTTTTAATATCCTTTTAAAAAGTACTCAATGTCACACATACATTTAATTATAAAAATTTTATAATTTGTTCTATATTAAATATAATAATTATCATAAAATTAATATTGTCCTTTATGAAATAATAAATATATGTATAAGGGTAAATAATATAATGTTTATTGAAGAGTTGAAATTAAATGTATTCATGTTATTTTTTTTTTTGTTTTGTTCATAGGAATAAAAATTATATTGTAGACACAAGTATAAATATATATATATATATATTTATATATTTATTTATTTACATTTTTAATAACTTAAGGTTATTATTTTCTATATGAGCATGTATAGAAAGAATGGTTTTTAAAATATTTTCTGTTATAACATTTTTTAAAATTAACATATATAAAAGAGAAAAAAGAAGGTATTTGTTTTTTTTTTTTTTTTTTTTTTTTTTGTGTGTGTCTTCAAAGAGTGGATTTATTCTCTTTTTTTAATATATACACTTTACTAAAACACTAAAATTAAAAATATATATATATATATATATGTTTATATTTATGTATATAGTTAAAAAAAAAACATACACACGATCCTCTTTACTCTTTCTTGAGAAACATTATTTCATATCCATTCCTTATATATATATATATATCTTACAAATTTAATATGATAAAATAAAAAAACATTCTTATTGATTTCAAATATTATAGAATATATATTTTCTGTTTCCTTTTAATATGGTTGGATCTATATGCATACACATAGGGTATGTCACTTTTTTTTTTTTTTTTTTTTTTTTTTTTTTTTTTTTCATGTGTTAGAACATATTTTTTATATAACAAATTATCATTATAAATATTCTTTACATCAAAAAAAAAAAAAAAAAAAAAAAAAAATATATATATATAATATATATGAAAACATAATTTTAATGGTGTGTCATAAACTATATGAATATATGTTTGAAAAATAAAATATTTTTTCATCTATAAAATATATGACATATTATTATTATTATTATCATTATTATATATATTATATAAGGCAAAGAAAAAATACCGAACCTCATGTAATATATTAAATATAAATATAAATATATATATATATATATATATATATAAAGTATTATTAAGAATATATAGCTTTTCTTTTCTTTTTCTTTTTTTTTTTTTTTAAAGAAACGATACATTTAAAATAATTTTTATATTTTATATTAATAGTAATAATATAAGGATAATATAATTTTAAATATATGCACATATATATAATAATATTGACGTGGGTAAATAAAAGGAAAAAAAAAAAAAAAAATACATACATCTTTTTATTTTTATTAAAATATTTACGTACTTTAATCATACATATATTTATTTATATAGTTTTATTTTCCCTAGCTATTCCCTAAGAATAATAAATATAATGAGAAAATGAAAAAAAGAAAGAAAAAAAAAAAAAAAAAACAACATCAAAATTAATATTAATATTTATACATATATATGTAAACATTTTAATTTTTTTTATTTTTCCTTTTTCAATATTTAAAAGTTCAAATGATTAGGGTTTACATAAATATATATATATATATATATATATATATATATATATATATATTATATATTAATGATGAAGACTGAAATTTTTTTCTTTTTAAATGTGTCCTCATTATAATATATGTATATATATTCACATATAGAAATATATTTATAGGACTTATTATGTTAATCTTTGACTATATACAAATTGATAAATATATATATAAATTATTATATAACATATAACTTTTTATATATATTAATAATATATGTTATATTATTATATTTATAAAATAAATTATAAAGAAGGAAAAAAAAAAAAAAAAAATACACGCCTTTATATGATTAATTTGAAAGAAAAGAAATACCATATAAAAAAAAAAAAATAATAATAAATGTTAATAAATATAATAATGGTATGAAATGATATAATGTAACAATATATATTTACTTTTGCAAATATTATTATTATTATTATTATCTGTATATTATATATATATAAATATATATATATATATGTGTATGTATCAATATAATATTGTATCTATATATATTCATATATATATTATCATAATTTTTATTTGATACCTAAACATCATATATAAAGACCAAATGTATATGTCTAATTTTTATTGATTAGTTATGTAGCAGCACATAACCTTATCATTCTCCACATATAAATATAAATATAAATATATATATATATATATATAAATTTTTTTTTTTTTTTTTTTTTTTTTCTTGAGTTAATATGGTTGAGAGTGGGTGTAGCTTACTAATTCGCAATTTAAATTATGATACTAGTCCAGATAAAGTAAGAAAAATATTTGAAAATGTTGGAAAAGTTAAAGATGTATATTTACCTTTAGACCACTATACAAGGAAGCCACGTGGGTTTGGTTTTGTAGAATATTTCGAATCTAAATATGCAAAAGAAGCTATAAATGTTTTAAATCATTCAAGAATTGATGGTAATGAAATAAGAATAATTATTGCTCAGAATAGAAGGAAATCACCTGATACTATGAAATTTTATCATAATGAATATCTTTATAATTATAGACATAAAGATAATAGGAAATATAATTATAGTAAAAATTACAAAAGGAAATACAGTAAATATTATAGAACTAAGGAACGAGATCGAAGTAGATATAAAAGAATAAGTACAAGTTCTTCTTTACATAAATATAAAAAAAGAAAAAAAAATTATAGTAAATATTCAACAAGTACCGATAGTCGTAGTCTAACACCTTTGTCTTTATATTCTTCTAACACATCATCTATATATAAAAGAAGTGATGATAGTGAATGCTATACAAGAAAAAGAAAAAAAAAACAAAAAAGACAAAATAAAGAAAAAAAACTAAAAAAGGGAAGGTCTATTAGTTATACTAGCAGTTACAGTAGTCATAGTGAAGAAAAAAAAGAACAAGATGAAAATAAACAAGTGGATTATAATAAACACGTAAATACTAATAAACATAGGGATCAGAATAAGAATAATCAGCAAGATGATATTATTTATAGAGAGAATATTTCCCACAAAGAGGTAAAAAATAAAAAGGATGATTATAATAAAAAAAAAAGACAAAAACGTTATAATTCCCCTGATATTCATTCAGATAATAGCACTTCAGAAATAAGTTCTAATAAATATACTAATAATAAATTAGAGAACATAGAAAATAAAACTAAAAGAAACAAAATATATAAAAAAAAAAATAATAATAATGATAATAGAAATAGTAATAGTAATAGTAATAGCAATAATAATAATAGTAATAATAGTAATAATAATAGTAATAATTATAGTAATAATAATAATAATAATAGTAATGAATACACAAATGAATCAAACAGAAAATCCTTAAGCTATGAAACGTGTTCACTGGAAAATGAACCTATTTGTCAAAATGAAGAAAAAAAAAAAAATGTCCACTCACATGATATCACAACACCCGAGTCCAAAAGTACAGATAATCAAAAAGAAGAGGTAGAAAAAAAATATAGAGATATATATAAAGATGTAGAAAATACACACGAATGCAATATTAATTCAAACATGCATAATAATTTAAATAAAAATATATATAGCAAGAATAATTTTGAAGATCAAACATGTAATGCAAATTATGATGATATTATAACAGATGAAAAAGAAGAGATAAATGAAAATCATAATAAGGACAATATAAATTATAATAATAAATTAAAAGATAGTAAAGATATAAAGGAAAACAAAAATGCACATATCGAAAATTCTATTCAATCGTATGATAACGATGAAATATCTAATGAGTCTCAAAAAAATGAAGAAAATGTTTTTTTTGTAAAAGCACAAAATATAAAAAATAATAAGAAAAAATATAGTTTGGAAAATTTAATAGAGGAAAAAAAAAATAATAGTGATAAAAAAAATGATTCTATTGATAATGTTATTATAGATAAAGATAATAAAAAAGAAAATTACAACTCTTCATCTTTCACATCTTCATACACCTCTAAATCTATATCATTATCCAAATCATCATCTCATTCAATTTGTAATAATAGTAATCAAAAAAAAAAAAATGATAGAGATTTACATTCTTATCATAAGAAAAAACAAAAAAAGAGAATTAAAGAAAATTCAACCAGAAGTAAATCACACTCTGAAAACGTTTATAACAGTGATGATTCTGAGAGAGGAAAGAGAAATATAAGTGTTGATGTTTCTAGAAGTAATCCAAAGGAAAATAAAGAAAAGAACAAAAAATTTAAAAATAAAGATAAAAAAAAAACAAATATTATTTCTTCTTCTTATAGAAGAAGTAAAAGTAGTAGTATGAAAGATTCAAGAATTTTGAAAAGTTACATGCATGATACAAATGAAGATGTAGATTTTAAAGAATTTAAAAAGAAATTAGATAGAGAAAAAACAAAAGAAAAAGATATAAAAGATAAAAGAGATGACAAAGATAAAAATAGTTCCTATGATAGTCCAAATGATAGTCCTAGAGATATGTTATCACATAATTCCTTTGATAAAAAAAATTTAATTCAAAAAAAAAATGAAGATAATATATCACAAGGAAAAAGTCCTTATCAAAGTTCAAAAGGAAGTTATTATATAAATAAAGAAAGAAGGATATATAAACATTCAAATGACAAGTTTTCAAAAAGACAAAAAAATAAAAGCAGAAGGACTTCGTCAAAGTATTCTGATATATCTTCTTCTTATGATAATAAAAAAATAAAGAAACACAACAATAAGAATAAGAATAAGAATAACAATTACAATTACGATACGAGAAAAAAAAAGAATTATTATTCTAGAAATAACAAATTATCAAGAAATTCTTATATAAGTTCTACATATAGTAAAAAAAGAACAGTCTCGATAGATACATCAACTAACAGTAAAGATAGTTATTATAGTTCTTCATATAAAAATAAAAATAAATATTATAATAAACAATATTATAGTGAACATAAATATAAAGGATATAGAAAAGAAGCCAAACATTCAAATTCTAGGTATGAATAGTTTCTACTCATAAGAGGATACGTGTGGATAATTTTAAGAGCTTAAGTGTTCATGTGGTTAAAATGATGATAGATTAAGAAGATATTTACAAGGAACAAATAATAAATAAATAAATAAATATATATATATATATATATATATATATATATTTATATATATATTTATATATCCATTTTGGTAAGCTCAAAATATTTAAATATGTATGTATTAAAGTACAGGAATAAAAATATACTAATAAGTAATATACAATTGAACCATTACATATTATACATTTATCTCTTATTATTTTCTTTTTTTTTTCATTTTTCCATAGTAAGAACTCAATTCCATAAGATATTTTCAATTTCCTTTTTTTTTATTTTCTTTATAATAAATATTATTATAAATGTTCATCTTTTCATTTCCTTATTATTTTACATCCCAAAGCTGTACACTTATTTTATAATTTTGCATATTAATAAAATATTACTTTTATTACACACCCTGTATTTATCATAAAAATATTTACCATAATTAATTTACTTTTTTTTTTTTTTTTAAGTCTAAGGTTTAAATAAAAAATGTTATAACTTTTAAAAATAAATAATATATATATATATATATATATGTGGAATAAAAAAATTAACAAATTTTAATATTATATAATTAACAATTAATTTATATATTCTTTTGAAATATATTAAAAAATTAACAAAAAAAACAATATATACATATATATATATATATATATATATACATATACATTATGATATCCCTGTTGGCATTATTCAAAATGTTTTATAGATACTTTTTATTTGGATATTATTTTTCAAAGGTCCATTTTCGTTTTTTCATTATCTTCCCTTATATATAAGATATTATTGCATCTACAAAAAAAACAAATACACAAATATATGTATATCAATAACACATAAGTAGTTATATTTTTCTCACAAAATAATTTTGCTTATATTATTATTTGTATATTAATATATATAAGTTTACCTTAAAAATATTTCCCCAAGTGTTCCTTTGAATTCTCCATGTATCCATTCTTCTGCGTTTGTTAGTCTTATGTTCATATAGCTGTCAAAGGATTTTAATATACCTAAAAAAAAAATATATATATATATATATATCACAACTAATGTTATATGATTATATGTATCTACATATATTACAATATTTCATATTCTTATATCTAATATTTATAACCTTTATACTCCATTCCCCATTTTAATTTTATAATTACTCGATTACCAGCCAAACTGTTTAAAAAAGGCTTAGGGTTAAGAGGCGCAATACCCTAAAAAAAATTATAGAATGAATAAATAAAAATAAATAAATGAATATACATACATATAAATAAATATAGGATTGTTTTATATATAAATATATATTTCAAAATATATAAATACATATATGAATATCGTGCTACAAATAAATAGTTTATAGTTTTTTATATATATAACTATAACTAGGTTCTTAATTTTATTTTTCTACTTACCACTGACATTTTTGATGTAACAATTTTTTAAATAAAATAATATGAAAAAAGGGTTAAAAAAAAAAAAAAAAAGGAAAAACAAAATATAATAAATAAAATGGTCCTTTATAAAGAGTTCTTCTTACTTTTATTTTTATATTCTTTATTTTTTTTATTTTTTTTTCTCTTTCTTATTAATAGTGAAGTAAAAAAAATTTTTATATTAATAAATATGAAATAATGTAAGAATATTATTCTCTTAATATCTTATTTTATTAATAATAAAAAAAAAAAAAAAGATTATAAGAATTTATATATGTCATTTATTATTATATTATTATTGTTAATATTAATTACTATTAATATATATGAGATATAGGTAAAATAGAAAAATATAATGTATATATTATTATATTTATTATATATATATATATATATATATATATAATATAATATGTATAATATTATTATATTATATAAAAACTGTATGAGAAAATTAAGATATATGTTTTATCAGCAAAATAAATAAAATATATAAAATAATACATATATATATATATATATATATATATATGAAATTTTATGTATAAATATGATAGTCTTATTAATTTTTAAATAATTCATTTTTTTTTTTTTTCCTTCTTAAAAGATTAAAAAAGAAAAAAAAAAAAAAAAAATGTAAAAATAATGTTTGTGTGAACAATTTTTATAATAAAAATTATTATGTTTTACCCAGAAATATTCTTTTTTTTTTTTTTATATTAAAGAATAAATATAATTTTATCTCTTCAACTTTTTATTTTACTTTTTATCTTGATACAACGGTTATATTTTTGTAAACATCGAAAGAGAATAAAAAAAGGAAAATATATATATATATATATATATATATATATATCCATTCTTTTTTTTTAAAAATGTTATAATATTTTATTTAAAAATATAGGTATTTTTTTTTTTGTTAAAAGTTTATAATATTAAAAGTGTGAACTTTTTTCAAGAAAGTAAAGGAAAAAAAAAAAGAAAAAAAAAAGAAAAAAAAGAAAAAAAAGAAAAAAATCGAAAAAAAAAGAAAAAGAAAAAACAATAATTTATATAAAATAATGTAAAATTAAAAGAATAATAATACTATAAATCATAATGTATTAAAATTAAAAATAAGATAAAAAGAAAAAAATGTATATATACATATATACTCCATATTAAAAATTAAAAAACTAATATTAGTAAATATGCATATATATAAATAAATATATGCCTATATATATATATACATATATGTTTCGATAATATTTATACTTAAAAATTAAATAAAAAAAGTAAGGTGTTAAAAAAATAAATAAGCAAGATATTTATTTTTTTAAAAATACATACACAGAAAATATATATATGTGTATATATAAGTATTTATTATATATAGACAATTGCAAATATTCCAGAAAATATTTGAAATATAAAAAGAAATTAAAAAGATATGTTTATATTATTTTAATTACATTTTATTTATAATTTTTTTTTTTTTTTTTTTTTTTTTTTTTTTTCATTTATTTTAATTTAGGAAAAATTAAAACATTTAACATTAGGATTCTTCAATATTCTCTCTAAATATAAACATAACCATTTCTGCATGTTTAGATATTGTGGTTTTACCTTTCCAATTTCTTCATTTTCTTCAACTATAGAATTAAAATCTTTATTTTGTTCTATCATTTTATAAGCACTTACAAATTCTCCAGTTCGGTCTCTTCCTCTTCTACAATGAATAAAAAATATGGTATTTTTCATAGTATTAAATTTTTCTTTTAAATTTTTAATTCGGTTTATTAAATTATCCGTGTTCCAGCTCATGCTCTTTAGTTTATCATTAAGTTCCTAAAAAAAAGGAAGAAGAGGGTTGGAAAAAAAAAAAAAAAAAAAAAATTAATATATATATATATATATATATATATATAAATTAATAAGAAACAAACATTCGCTTATATATAATAAGATAACTCAATGTAGGTTTTATATGTTGTAATTTTTAAATTAAAACTTACATCCTCATTTATATCATAAGGATTTTCTTGATGTCCTAATATAATATGATTGAATATATTATTTTTCTTGTTATAGCAATGTTCAGACGTATAAGAACACCCCTCCTATAAAAAAAAAAAATATATATGAAAATATATATGTATGTAGGTATACATGTAAATATAAATATAAATATGTGCATACATATATATATATATATATATATATATATATATATGTGTGTATGTATTACCTTTAAGTCGTTTCTCAAGAATGATATTATGTGTAATGTTAAATTATCACTGTAGGATAAATTATTTTCTTCGAATAATTTTTTTATATATCTTAATAATTTTTCCTCCGAATATACTCCTAAAAAAAAAAAAAAAAAATGAGATAATTATAAAAATATATATACTAGTATTATGTATACGTATGAAAATATATATACTTTTCTTTTTCACAAATATTAAAAATTCTGTTTACTTATTATTTTTCTTATTTTTATTCTTACCATTAAATAATGGAATACTACTTCTTAATATATAATTATTATTTTTTATATTCACATCGACAATATGCAATCTTTCAGCTAAAATATAAAAATAAAAATATATAAATATATATATATAATATATATGTCGTTGTAATTACATATATTATATATATATTCCTTTTATCAAATAATTTAAAAAAAATAATAATAAATCACTTACGTTTAAAACTTGGGAATTTATAATTTAGACATCTTTCATTTAAATCATTACAATTTAATTTAAAATCACCATCTATAAAATTTAAAAAAATATACATTATATATTATAAATATTATATGCACAAAGTATATTTATATTTCCTTTTTTTATTCTTTCTTCTTTCTTCTTTTTTCTATTTTCTTTATCTTTATCTTTTCTTTTCTTTTTTTTTTTTTTTTTTTTTGACGTACTTTTATTAAAGTAATATTCATAAAGGGCATATGTAATTAGCAAAGCTAATAAAAACCCAAAAAACAAATAAAAAAAGGTCTTGTATTTTTTGAGACGTTGAAAAGAACCATTTCTTGGATCTACAAAAAAGAATAAGTAATTTTAACATATTAAAAATATTATACACATAATATATATATATATATATATATATATATATATATATATATATATTAAAATGGATATATAGATTTGTGCACGTATTATTATTTGTTTATATTCTATAATTATCCTCAAACAAAAAAAAAAAAAAAAAAAAAAAAAAAAAAAAAAAAAATTGTTTCTGAACACATGTACATTTAATATATATATATATATATATATATATATATATTTTAGATGTCATAATATTTTATTTTATTTTATTTTATTTTTTCAAGTTCATACCACCATAATTATCAACGTCTATGTTTTCTCCATCATTTAATTTATTCCACATTTTTCTTTTTTTTTAATAATACATAACAAATTTTAAAACTAGAAAAAATCAATTTTTTTTCTTATTTTCAGCAAATATATATTTTATATAAAGATGAATATATATATATTATGGATAATCAAAAAATATAAAAAAAATGTTATTAATATATAATGTATATATATATATATTATTACAAATTATAATATTATGAATATAACTATATTTAGAACAAAAACAAAAAAAAAAAAAAAAAGAAGAATTGCTTTTTTTTATATCATATACATTTATATATATAATAAATGTAGATTAAAATTTAATATGTTTAATTAATAATTATTAAAATATATATATATATATATATAACACAGAAACATAATTATAAAATATAATTTAAAAACACAGATGTATAATATATAAATATAAATGTTGATTAAATTTGCCAAGAGATCAAAACTTCAAATAAATATTCAAAACATGAATAACTAAAGGTTCCATAAATATAAAAAAATATATTTCATAATTAATTCTTTTATACAATTATATATATAAATAATATATATAATAATATATATAATAATAATAATAATAATAATAATAATAAAAGATTAAAAAAAAAAAAAAAAAATTGAAAATTTCTATTTTAAAAAAAAATATATATATAAAAAAATAAGAAATAAATAACTAGTTCTATATAATATAGAATTCGTAAAGATCTATTATTTGTTTATTATTTATTATATATATATATAAAAAAAACAACAAACAAATTGGTAGTGTTATATATATTATATATATATATATATTATATATATTATAATATTAAAATATAATATATGGTTTAATTTTATTTTATATTATATATCTATGTATATATTTATATAAAATTTTTTAAATATAGAAAACCTATACATGTTAAAAATATAATATAATATATATATTTCTAAAAAACAATTATAACAAATTTTATCATTTATATATATATATATATATTTTTATATATATATTTATATATAAACCCATTTTTCCTTTCTAGAATTTTAAAAAAAAAAACCCCAAATATAAAAAAAGAATAATATATATATATATATATATTAATATATATTATATAAAAAAAAATAAAAAAAAGTGATATTTTTTACTTATTAATTATTTAAAATTTAAAAAAAATTTTGAAGTTTTCTCTGAATTTTTGTGGAAAAAAGAAAAATATTATTTCCCCCCTTTTTGAGTATAATAGATTTCAATATTATTATATAGGAAATAAAATCGAAAGAGACTTCTTTTTTTTTAATAATAATAATAATATATATTTATAAAATAAAAAATAACAAATAAGTATATTAGTATAAATAATAAACATTTAATTCCTAATTTTATAGTTACAAAAAACAGTTTTTTAATGCTATTATATTTGTTATATTCTTCTTTTTTTATTTTTTATATTATATTATATTATATATTATGTTATGAAAAATAAGGCAAAACAACTAAAAATGATTTATCCATAATATTAAATAATAATATATTTTATTTGTATTTTATAAGATTATGATGTGATTATTTATTTATATATCAAACAAACAATTTTATGACTTTTGATATTTCAAAGATTTAAAGATAATTAATATTAATAATATGTATGTCTCTTAAAAAAATATCCATAAAAAAAAAAAAATTTATTATATATATAATATTATATTATTATTAATATTTTATATGATTTTTTTTTTTTTTATTCATATATGTTTGGGTAAGTATTGTTGGTACTAATTGGTTGTTCCATTTTATTTCGAATTAAATATAATTCATTGAAATGAATAAAACTAAATTATTAAAATAATGAAATACATTTCGCACATATATATATATATATATATATATATATATACCTAATGTTTTTAATAAATAAATATATTCATATTTATAAATTTCTTAAAAGTATACAAGAGGTTCATAAATATAAACCGAAAGCATGTTTTAATTTTTTTTTTTTTTTTTTTATGAACGGGTCATAATAAAGTAATATAATTTAGCAAAAAAAAAAAAAAAAAAAAAAAAAAAAAAATAGCTATAAAAAAAGGAAAAGTAAATAAAATAAAAAAATGAAATGAAATAAAATCCTTAACCGTATGAATTTTATAATATATATATATATATATATATTTGTGTCTTTTTACTATTATTTAGTTATATTCATAACAATATTTTGGTTATGTATACGTTTAACTTGTTTTCTTTTGTTCAATTTTTTTTTTTTTTTTTTTTTTTTTGCTTTTATATTCTATGAGTTCTTAATATATGTTGAGTCATTAAGCAAATAAATCATTACAAATATATATATATATATATTTCTTTTGTTTTTTTTCTTTTTAATGTGTATTGATATGCATATAATATGCACAGCTAACTTCTTTATAAAAATAAGGTCAATATTTATTATTCGATGTCGATCCAAAACCACCTTCTCCTCTGGAAGTTTCATCCAGTTCCTCAACTAATTCAAAAGAAAGTGGTTCCCCTGTAAAAGAGACCAATTGTACTAATTTATCATTTTTTTTAATGTGATATTCTTGGTCACTAGTATTATCCAGCGCAGCAATAATTTCTCCTCTATAACCTGCATCAATTAGTCCAATTGAATTAGCTAAGCGCAGTGGGGTTTTGGATATACTGCTACGAGGAAATAATAAAAAGCTTGTATTTACAATATTGGATTTGTCATCATCTTTTTTTTTATTTTCTGCTTTTTCACATTTATAATAATAATTAGATTTATATTGTAATGCTATTGCCTTAATTCCAAGCTTAACAAAAGTTGTGGACTTTGGTTTCAGTACTTCATCTTTTACAATAAACAAATCCAATCCACTATCACCTTCATGATGTGTTTTATGATTCTTGTACATTTCCCTGACTTCGTCACTCAGACACACAATTTTTAAATGCATTTTCAATTATTTATTCTATTATATATATGTAATATATATATGTGTATATAATATATATATGTGTATATAATATATATATGTGTATATAATATATATATGTGAGTGTAATATATATATGTGTATATAATATATATATGTGAGTGTAATATATATATGTGTATATAATATATATATATATATATATAGTGTATTATTATTTTCTTTTTCTTTTTTTTTTTTTATTTGATATTTGCGTTTATATAAAAAAATTTTAAGGTACTTAAGTATATATTTAAAAAATAATATTTATTATATAAAACAGATGTTTTAAAAATTGATAACTGAAGAAATAAGCATTATATACCTTTAGAAGTAATAAAAATTTATCATTTTATAAGTTTAAAATATTTGCACACATATAAATAAATATATTTATATATATGATTCATAATTTTATGATTTTATATATGAAAAATACTATAACAAAGGATGAATAAAAGTATTATCTTAACATTATATTTAATGAGAAAAAAATGGAATCTTTTATTATATATATATATATTATATATATTGTTTTTTATTAGATATGAGTGTTTTATCTTTTAAATTTTATAATAATGTTTTCTAAAGATTTTTATTAAAAAAAAAAAAAAAAAATTGTTTTTGTATGAAATTAATTTTTTTTTTATAATTAATTATATATTATTTAGAAGCCTAACACATGATATGCTAGCACATTTATATGAATAATACACATAAATATATATTATATATATATATATATATATATATAAATATTTAATAAAAAATACACATAGAAGTATATTAAAAATTATAATTGTACATATATAATTTTTTTTAAGTTTAAAAAAAAATACAAGAATGTACAAAATTTTTCTAAATGGATAGTTTATTCATTTAATTTAATTTAAAAGGAAGAAAGAGGCTATAACAAAAAGGAAAAATGTAAAGAGTACAATATAATTATTTATACATTAATTAAAATGATATTATATATATATATATTATGTGATATAATTATTTTTATTAATATGTAACATAATTGAAAAAAAAAAAAAAAAAAAAAAAAAAATGAAACCTTAAAAAAAGGTGGAGAAAATTATATAAATTTCTCATGCACTACTAAGAGAATACAAATTGAGAAAAAATAAAAAAAAGAGACTAAATTTGTTTATTTTAAATAAGTATCTATATTAATTTATGGAATAATATATATATATATATATTGATTTATTTATTTTTTTATTTTTTTTCGTACTTGAACATGCATATGTGTTAAAAAAAAAAAAAAATGAGTCATATAAGCCACAATAAAATATATCTACTCATAAATACTTAAGTATATTTATTTTCTTTTCATTTTGTTAACAAATAAAATGTATATATTTTAAAGAGTAAAATTATAAATATGTATTTTTCAAATTTTTTTTTTTTTTTTATTATAAATCATATAAAAGTCTTATATTAAATTTATAAAAATGAGAAAAAAAAAAAAAAAAAAATTTATGATGTTCAGGTTACTAAGGGTCAAGAGCTCAAATGGTTGCAAGCCATTACAACATAATATATATAAAGGAGAAAAAATAATAACAAATAAAGAAAAAAAAAAGAAAAAGACACAAAGAAAGAACATGTTAAAAATGAAAATTATATATTTAAAAGGTGTACACTTTTGTTTGTCTGTATAAGTATTATAATTTACGTTGTTGTTCTTCTTTATAATTAATAGCTATTCCCCTTTTTTTTTCTTTTTTTTCTTTTTTTTCTTTTTTTTCTTTTTTTTCTTTTTTTTCTTTTTTTTCTTTTTTTTCTCTTTTTTCTTTCTTTTTTTTTTTTTTTTTTTCAACGATAAAAGTTTTATTTGTTTCAAATATAATTTAAATTAAATTACAAAAAAAAAAATATACTTAATTTTTTTTTTATTTTTTCATTTTTACATATATTTTATTTTACAAAATCCCCCAATAAAATAATATAACAACATAATAATAGCATATTAATATATATATATAAATATATATATGTACTAATATTTTTTTTTTTTTTTTTTTTTTTTAATAATGAGATCGTGTTATTCTCACAAAGGCATAAGCCCTGGAAAACATCCAGGAAATTGTGCTTCTTATGATAAAATAGGTAAACACAATTTCTCATAAGAAAAAAAACAATATATATATATATATATATATATATATATATATATATGTTTATTTGTTTATATAATAGCCCTTTTTACATATACAATTACATTTTCATTCGTTTTGTATATATTATTTTCCGTTAACAGGAAAAGAAGATATTCAATCAATAAATAATGGAACGTATACCCAATGTAGCCTCTGTGGTATAATTCATAAGGACCCACATAAACAAAAATTATATCCGCTGAGAGAAGATCAATATAGTAGAGAAGGTTAAATGATCATTTTCATTTAATATGAAGAAATGTCTTTCTTTTTTTTTTTTTTTTTTAATATAAATGTTATAAAATCAAAAGCTTAATTTTTTTATTTAAACATAAACATAACACGGATTTTATGAATTAATTAAAAAAATAAATAAATATAAATATAAATAAATATATATATATATATATATATAAAGCATAACACATGTATATATAATGTTATAATTTTTTCCCTGTTCCTTGATTTTTTTTATATCCACTATTAATTATATTTCAACATCTTAAAATTTACCAAAACGTTGTAATATACATATACACCTAAATGCCTGTTATCGGATTTTTATTTTATTCTTTAATTCATTAATTATATATATATATATATATATATATTTATATATGTATTTCTTTTTTTTTTTTTTTTATTTTATATTTTTTAATTTTATTTATTTTTTTTTTTTATATTTTATTTTTTTTTTTTTCGGGCTTCTTTCATATATAACTTATTAAAACCTTATTATTATAACTTTAAAGAAAAATATATTTAAATATATAATTAAATAAATAAATATCTTCTTTGTTTATACACACAAAAATACATATATATATATATATATAGAGCAGATCAAAATATATGTCTAGTTATTAAATTTTTTGAGCTACACAATAATACATATTTTGTTTATTTTTTTTGACCTTTTTTGATTCTTCTGAACTTTCGTGAATTAATTTAACACAAATGTCATTTTCACAATCTTTATTTGTAAGTATTTTAAAATAAGGACATTTTGAAAAACAGAATATGACCCATAAATATAATGTATATACATCTGTAATAAAATATATATAACCATTTTTTTTTAATAGATGATAATATAAAGACAAATTTTCGATAGTAATAATTCTTCTTCTCCAGTTATGTCTTTTAAAATGAGGATCCGGAAAACAAAAGAAGATTTTCTCTATTTGATTTTTTTTTATATAATTTGGTAAGAATTTTATCACATTTGTACGAATCACTGATATATTATGATAATATGGATTATAATTATACTGATAAGATAAAATTTTCTCACCTACATAATTCGTAATTTTATCTCTTATTTCTAAACCTAAAATTAATTTGTCATTAAATATTTTACTTAAAGAAAATAATAAACCACCATATCCACATCCTATATCTAAAATGGTAACATTTTTATTATTTTCATATGATTCACTAAATATATTTTTCATTTTATAATTTACTGGATATTTATTTGTATTTAAATATAGAATGTTATTTATATTATCATTTTCAACACTTTTCATCTTATTTGTTATTATATGTTCATCTTTTGAAATCTCTTTATTTGTTATATGTTCATCTTTGATTTTGTTATTCTCAAAATATAATGGAAAATGTAAACTCCAATCAACATATTTATAATTCCTTGGATATTTTATATAACTATCTGATAGAGGATTACAATGAGCTCTTTGCCGATATTTTCTTTTACATGGCGTTTTGTGTTTTTTCATTTTTTCAATAAATATTCTTATATTATATAATAATTATTACAAGAATTTTACCACATTCTTTTTTTTTTTTTTTTTTTTTTTTTTTTTTTTTACATATTAAATACAAAAAGGAAATATGAATAAAAATATACTACATAAAAATAAATACATATATATATATATAATATATATATATATATATATATATATATATATATATATATATATATATGTGGCAAATTATAATTATTTTATAGAATAAATATTCACAATATATTATATTATATATTTTATATCCAAGTGTTGTATAGAATATATATTCTTAAATATATCTTCTATTGCTAATAATATAATATATATATATATATATAATATATTATATATTGTAATTTATATAATATGAACATGTTCAAAAAATAATATGAGAATATAATTATGTACATATAAAAATTATGAAATCATACTCATTTTCCCCACTCTTACAGAAATTTATAATATATATATATATATATATATAATAACTCTTAAAAAATATAATGATTATATATATTTTATTTATTATTTTTACTGTAATTTATTAAAGTGTTTGATATTAAAACTAAAAAAAAATTATCCACTTGTATATATAATATATATATAAGTTTGTTATATTTTTCGAATATTTAAAGGGAAGAATGACAATCAATTAAAGATATATTATTATATATATATATATATATATATAACGATGTAATTTTATAAATATATATATGAGAAAAAATTTTTCTTAAAAGTACAAGTATATGTAAAAAGTTTATATGTATACATAAAAATTACCTACCAAATGAAGGTGTTACTAATATTATTTGGTACTATATAAATAATATATATATATATATTAAATAATTTAAGTACGTTCTTTAAATAAGAAGTTTTCTAACACTGTCAGAAAGGGAAGAAAATTCGAATTGTATATTATATATATATATATATATATATATATATATATGAAATAAATTTTGTAAGCATAAAAGGACAAACTTATAGTTGAAAATTCTATATACTATTTTACTAAGAGGATAATAAGGAAAACATAAAAGAATATTAATAATTTCTTTTTTATTATTTTAATTTTTTTTTGTTTTTATAATAATGAAATTGTAACTATTACAAGACGATAAAATATAAAAATAACAGTTTTATAAAAATATCCCCTTAATAAAATAATAATATACACAGGCTTGAAATATACGTACACATATTATATATATTTATGATGAGGGGGAAAATGAAAAAAAGCAAATTTATATTATTCCTCTTTTTCCTTTTTACATTTAAAAAAATACATATAGAGACAAGAAAAGTTTGTAATGTGATGCAATTTGGTACTCATGCCATAACTTCAAATAAAGAAAATAGAAAATATTTCAATTATGAGGTATATAATTAAAATTATAAAAATATATGTATATGTATATGTATATGTATATGTATATATATATATATATATATATATATATATATATATATATATATATAGGGAAAGGGGCATGTAAAATAAAATAATTTATGTTACCTAGTCATTATTTTATTTTCATTTTTTTTTTTTTTTTTTGTTTCCATGTTAGGTTGTTGGGATAATCGATCCTTTTGATAAAAATCGAGTATTATGGACAAGGAGGAAAAGAAATAAAAAGTTTAATTTAAATATTTTCAAAAATATTTATGATAGTTTTTTTTGTAATATAAATGATTATGTATACCTAAAAAATAGTGACCAGTTCGTTTATCGAATATTCCACATAAACTTAAAGGTAATATAATGACAAAAAAAAAAAAAAAAAATACATATATATATATATATATATATATATATATATATATATATTACGCCTATTTATTATTGTCACATATATTTTTTTTTTCTTAAAGAATACCTTGAAATATATGTTAAAATACAAAATTATCAGTGGTAAATTTAACCATAACGGTGATAAAAATATTATGTCGTTAAAGGAAAATAGCAAGCTGTTTAGGTTTTTGAATAATATAAACATATAGTATAACAAGTGATAAAAGAAAAAAAATATATTATTATAAAAATAATAAAAGCACATCGGAATATATATAAAACATCCTATAAATAGAGTACGTAAAATATAATAGCATAGGATATTTGTCAACAAATGCTTGTAATATTATATTTTTTACATTTTTGTACGCATTTTTGTGAATGTTACGTAAGTAATATGTGTCCTCATTTTATAATATTTTTTCGTTTTTTTTTTTTATTTTTTTTATATATATTTTTAAGTTATATTTTACTTTTTTTGTCATAATTTGTATTTTTTTTTGTTTATAATATTAAAAGATACTATTACATATGTATATTATTATATATATATATATATATATTTATAATATATTTGTGTATTATTTTTATTTATTTTATTTATTTTTTTATTTTTTTTTATTTTTTTTTTTTTGTTACAAATTTATAAATATAATTAAAAATTATATATATAAATCTTTCTTTCGTTCTTTCATTTTTTTTTTCTTTTTTAATTTATAAATTAAAATTGCTATTTTATTATTCTATTAGAGACATTTAAATATTTATATATATATATATATATATATATATATATATATATTTTATATTCTTATACGTATTATTTTTAAGAAATAATCAAAATGATTATCAAATTTCTTATTTTCAATCTTCTCCTTTGTTTATTCCGTTGTTATACAAAGGTTAATCTTACTTATCCTCAAAATGATTTCTTAAAAATTGATTCGGAAAATATTACGGAAGCTTTTGAGAATAATACTTACTGGCTGATAAATTTGTAATAATAATAATAAAAAAAAAAAAAAAAAAAAAAAAGACAATTATTTTTTTAAATACTTTTTTATTTGTGAAAATATTTTATATATTTTAATATTTATATATATATATATATATATTTTTTTTTTTTTTTTTTGCTTTGTCTAAAAATAAAGTTATGCTCCACAATGTGCCTATTGTAAATTCATATGGGATAAACTAAGAAATATACAAAAATCAATACAAAATGAGAACAGAACGAAAATATATTTCGGACAAGTAAATTTTAAAATAAATACAAATGAATCGTATCTAAATATAATATATATATATATATATATATATTTATACATACTACTATTACTTTTGTTTTTAAAAAAATATTTGATAATTTATATACAGATAAATTGTGATAACCAGAAAGGATACACAGTTTGTGAAAAATATGGCGCCCTGAAAGTACCTCAATTAAAAATGTAATAAGAACCAAAATATTGAAATGTGCATATATAAATACATTCATATATGTATATATATTATTATTATTCATTCTTAATAATTTGATTTTTAAATTCTATAGGTTTAAAGGCAGTGAATTAATATCCACTTATTCAAATGACATAACCAATTATAATTATATAAAAAACTGGATATATTACATTACGACGTAATTATATATATATTATATGTTCATATATTATTTAAATTAATGTTATATATTTGTTATATTTATTTTTTATTATCTAATCATTCTTACAACAACATTTACTCCTTTATTTATTTATTTATTTATTTATTCATTCATTCATTCATTCATTCATTCATTCATTCATTCATTCATTCATTCATTCATTCATTCATTCATTCATTCATTCATTCATTCATTCATTCATTCATTCATTCATTCATTCATTCATTCATTCATTCATTCATTCATGCATTCATTTCTTTTCACTTTTTTTTTTTCTTTTTGAAATAAAGACCAATATTTGTTGGCGTGCAGAATGAAAATGAGCTAAAATCATACGACACGGAGAACAATATGTTCTTAACTTGTTCTGAAAATTTACCTGTAATGAAAATAGGAAAAAAAAAAAAAAAATACTATATATATATATATATATACAATGCAATATGTATCATATAATATATAACTACATATATATTATATATTCGCAAAAAAAACATTTTATTTTTAGGCCGATTTATTTGATGTGGCTAAATTATATCAAGAAGAATGTTATTTTATCAATATCACAAATCCGGTAAAATCAAGAATTAAAAATATTTGGCTAGCTAGCTAGCTAAAAAATATATATATATATATATTTGTTCTTACAATTTAATAGGATATGTGTACTAGGATGAATATTAAATCGAACGAATTGCACGTAAAGAGTGCATACAATCACAGTACCTATAACTTAGACACGTTGGTAAGTATATAGTAACAATATTTTAAAAAATGATATATATAAACACATTAAAAAAAACAAAAACGAAAGAAAAAAGAATACATATATGTATATATATATATATATATATATATATATATATATATATATTTAATTTACAGGATCGTGAGTTATTGAAATCATTTGTGAATAAGAATAGATTCCCCTTAGTTATGAAAATTGATCATCGCAATTTTTTTAATATAAGAAGTAGCGGTAATAATAAAAAACAGATGTACATAATTATTTGTTTAACATAAAAAATATATATATATATATATATATATTATTTTTTAAAGGCAACAATTTAATGCTATTACTTTTGGATATGAAAAAGAATTCGGATGCCTACATATTAGAGTACAAACGATATGCAGAAAAGTAAGCATACAACACTATATTACATTTTCATATTTATATTATGCATATATATGTATATACTTATATTGATATGCGAAACATATATTATTTAATTTGTTTTTTATATTTCTGATACAGATACAAGAATAATAATGATATTCTCTTTGGTTATATAGATGGAAAATATTATGAAGAAGTAACATAAAAATTATAATGATATATTATTGGATAGTATATGTTATATATATATTATTTTCATTTCACATGTATTGTTATAAAAATAAAAAAAAATAAATATTTTTTTAATTAGAATTTAGAACTATACGGTACTGATTCAAATTATTATCCACAAATAATACTATTTAGCAAAAATCCAAGGGTAATTTTAAAATTTTTTTTGTGTGTGTGTGTGTTTTTTTTTTTTTTTTTTTTTTTTGAATGAAACGTATATATGAGCTTCATATTTATTTATATATGAAAGTTGTGTTCAAAACATATATATGTGTGTATATTTTATTTTGTAGGAGTATTATTTTGAGAGCTATTTCAATATAGAAAATGTGGATAATATAATAGGTAAGTATAAAATTATATAATAACGTGTAGTTTTTCTAATTTTATTTTTATTCATATTTTAAAATTAA
>LT969560.1:948613-958613 GCA_900097035.1 Plasmodium blacklocki (nom. inval.)
ATATATATATTTTTTTAAATAATATTCAAAAGGTTGCAGATGTAATTATAGAGTTAAAATATATATGTATAATTAAAATGTTTCGTAATATATGAAATATAGAAATTTTATAAAATGAACATATATCATTCACTTATATATATATATATATATATTTTATAAGTCTTGGTCATAAAAAATGTGATAGACAATTCGTTTCAAGAAAATTATAACAAATCCAAAGAAGATATACGATAAAAAAAAAAATGTGTATATCATAAAATTCGATAGATATTTCTTCTCTCTCAATAGTATAGTTAGTCTTTCTTTGTTTTTAAAAAATATGCTTACGTAGTCGTCTAATTTTTTTCTTTTTTCATTAGGTAAAATGTTTATCAATTTGTATAACGCAATACCTAGAAAATAAAACAAAATAAAATAAAATAAAACAAAACAAAATAAAACAAAACAAAACAAAACAAAATAAAATAAAACAAAACAAAACAAAATAATATAAAATAAAACAAAGAAAAATATCATATGTATAAATCAATTATTTTATTATTTTTTTTTTCTTTAAATAAACACATCCTATATATTAAAAGACAATAAAAAATTTAGGCGTAGCAATTAAATATATATCATATAGTTCAAGTGGATATTTAATGATATATAAAATATCTCGATAATATATGAAATGTTTATAATTAAATATATACATATATATATATATATATGTGGGTGTGTTTAATATATTTAATTATTTACTATAACATAACTAACCTAGTCGGTTATATGTTTTAATTCCTTCACATCTTAAATCCCTATTTTTCTCATCTAAATTGTCAAAGATAAATAAGTATGTCTATATATATATATATATATATATATATTTTAATGTTTGTGTTGTTATATTTATATTCATTTCCTGGTTTTCATTACCCATATGCGTATCATCAACTTGTATATTTTGTTCTTGTATGACGGCATTCTTATTTAAGCTTAATTTTCCTAAGAGTGTAAATTTTGTTGTATCCTTTTGTTTATTATTTGAAGATATATTTTCTAATTGGTTAGAATTGATAATATTTTTATTATCATCATTTATATTATTAATTTGAGTTTTATCATCATTTTTTTTATTTTTCTGTTCTATAGATATATTTAATACAACATCTGATGCCTTTTTATCATTAACAATAATATTATTCTTTTCCTTATTATTATCTACAAGGTTTTCATATATTTTTTTTTTGTCTTGTGTGTTAAACTCATAATTATTAATATTATTATTTCTTTTGTTTTCTTCATTTATTTCATTATCTTTTTTGTCTTTACGATTATATAGATTTCCTATAGATATACATTCATCGATTATATCTAAGGTATCTAATTGTTTTTCTTCTTTTTTACTATTTATAACTTTGTTTAATAATAATTCGAAATTATTTTCATTATTGTTTTTTATAGTATATTCCTCTTCATTTATATTATCATATGTCTTAACAAAACTACTTGTGTCACTTGAGGTTTTATATGAATTTATATCTTCATCTTCATATGTATAATCTGATTGTGTAGCTTCATTTATATTTATAATTGTTTTTATATATTTTAAATTACTTTTTATGTTACATATACTATTATTTATAATATGTATACTTTTGTCTATAGATGAATAATTTGTACTTTTATCATCATCATTATTATCATCAAATTTTTGAATATTTTCATTTTCTGGAAATATGGGAAATTTCTCTTCCTCTACTATAGGTGTGTCTTGAACAATTGTATCATCATTATGCATATCATTATAATACATATTGTAATTATTATCTTTCACTTGTCCTTCTTTAAATAAAAACATGTTCCTTTCATTTGGATCTTTCTTTTTATTATTATTTTCTTCATATTTCATTTCATCTATATAATTTACATTTATTTCTCTCATAGTTGTTTATAACACATTCGTAGAAACGTTAAGTTTTTTTTTTTTTTTTTTTTTTTTTTTTTTTGATATATTAACTTACAATGGTTGCCATAATATATAAATGAGAGAAGCAAAAAAAAAAAAAAATAAAAAATAATAATAAATAATTACAAATATATATATATATATATATATATGTTAATTTTATTATGTTTAAAAGGATGGAGAAAAATGAAAAAGAGAACACCTACTATAATATATATGAATTAACGAATGAGAAAAATATACAGGTACATATTGATATTATCATAACAATTAATATATATATATATATATATATAAAGTACAGAAAAAAAAAGTTTTAACATTGTCTTTAAAAATGTTGTTATTATATTATCCTTTTATTATTGCATAGAAGTATATATGGATTAAAAGAAATAAAATAAATGTAAAAGCAGTTCCTAAAAGACATACGCTTTTTTTCAAAAAAAAAAAAGAAAAAATGAAAAAAAGTAAAAAATAAAATATTTTCTCTCTCTCTCTATATATATATATATATATATAATTGTTTTAAATATATTTGATAAAGTAGTATATATATTATATACATATAAAACCATAAATATATTTTATATTTTTTCTATTAATATTAACTCTCTCAATTTTTCTCATTCGTTCTTTTATCTTTCCTCCATTATATATAAGTAAGGCTATATATGAGTATAAATATATTCATACTGCTCCTTTATTTAAGACAAAAAAATGAATAAATAAATAAATAAATAAATATATATATATATATATATATATATATATATATATATTTTTTATTTTTTCACTCAAGCTATATCATGCTTCCTCATTCTTACTCGTCTCTATTATCGTTATTACCCTATTATAAGAGTTATCTAGAAATGTTAGGATCGGAGAGGACGCATATTTTGGCATCGTCTCATAAATTTGCCTTAGGTTTTTATAGGTTTGTTGAAAATTATACCTTTCCATTGATGGTATCATATATGAATCAGATGTATTTTGTTCTTGCTTTTTATAAGTTATATTTTCATTTATATTTTCTTTATTCATTTGATAGTTTTCATTATCATGATGATATTGATTTGTATTATGTTCGTTATTTGCATTATATGTATTATTTATATTATTTGATTCTATATTATCATTATATTGTTTATTAAAATCATTTAATAAATTATCATTAGAATTATTTATATGAATATCTTTTATATCTTCATCCTTTTGTTGTTTATTTAATATGTTACTTATAATATATAAATTTTCTTCTTCATCATTTCGATTGCTTTTCTTTTTTAAATCTATTAAATTGTCACGTAAATAAATATTTTCATAAAAATATTTTCTTTCATGTTCTCTTCTTTTATTTTGTAAGCTAATAGGTGCTAAATCAGATGAATCCATATTAGCTAAATTAGTAGATGTAATATTACCATTTAAAATTTTTTTTCGTAATTCTGAATTATCTTTTCTCATTAAATTACTACATATAGAAAATAATTTCATTTTTATATCTAATTTATTTTTATATATAGCTATAACAGTTTGTACAATATTTTTACTTATTTCTTCTGTATTTTTATCACAAACATTTTCTTCATCTAAGCATTGTTTTATTTTCTCTATAACTTTATTATATTTTGATAGATTATTTTTATTACCTCTATCTTCCAATTTAGACAAATCATCAAAGTTTAAATGTACATCTTTTTGATTATCTCCTTTATTGATATAACAATCTTGAGGATTTCCTTTTTTTTTTTCTTCATTTTTTTTAATTTTTTCTGGAATATTGATAAAGTTACTATTATTATTATTATTATTATTAACATTGCTATGTGATATCGCATTGTTACTGTTATTAGATGTGTTATTATTACTACTACTGCTATTAGTACGATTAACATTCTGTATACTATTAATATTATTATTATTATTATAACTACTTTGAGATGTATCATTAATAATATTAGCTTTTATTATTTTTGTAGAATTTCTATGCACAACTTTTATACTATCTTTCTTTTGGATTTTAATTTTTTTTCTTCTTTTCCTTTTTTTTTTTTTACCACCAGTGGTAAATTCATCATTATAAAAATCCGAATCTTGACTATACAATTCTTCACTTAATATTTGATTTTCTTCAACAATATCTTCATCTTGATATTTTTTCATATCTTCATAAAATAAATATTCCTCTTCTTCTTCTTGTAATTTAATATTTTCAATTTCATTTGTTACACATTTTTCATCAAACAATTCATCATCGTCATCATAATAATATTCTTCATTTTCTTCATCGTTATCATCATATTTGTTATGAATAAATTTTTTTTTCCTTGTAGTCCTTCTATTTCGTTCATAATTATTATTATTACTATTATTATTATTATCATTATTATTACTATTATTATTATTATTATTATTATTATTATTATTATTATTATTATTATTATTATTATTATCACTTATACTTTGATCATTAGAGTAACCATCACAAGTTTTTACATTTTCATCACATTTGTTAATGTCATTTAATTTTTTCAAAATATTTTTCTCCTCATATTCTATTTCTCCCATTTGATTTGAATTTTTATTACTCTTCTTTATTTTTATATTTTTTGAAATATTTTTATTTTCATTATCATCAGAAATGGCTCTTTCGCTAGCTACCACATTTTGATCTTCGATAAGGTTTGTGATATCTGATTTTTTTCTTTTTTTAACATTATTCAATGTGATGCTTGATGAGGAAGATGAATTTTTCTTTGTTGGTTTGGTTTTTTGTTCTTCTTCTTTATTTTTTTTTTGATTTGCCATTATATCATTTGAACAGATTTTATTTTTTTCTTCTTCAAGATTATATAAGGAGAAAAAAGAAATATTTTCATTATTGAAAATATTATGTATATATTTATTATATAAAAAAAAAGTTATGATTATATTTATTTACCAAATCACAGAAATATGTAAAATATTCCATATGATTTGTCACGTTAAAAATATTATTTTTTATACAATTCATACATAAAAAATAAATATCCGTTTGTTTAATTTTTTGTCTTTTTATTCTTATATTTGTATAATTTTTTATATTCTACTATAAAGCTATGAAAATTGTTGGAATATATATAGTCATCAAAAATGTTGCTTTTATGTAAATTATCGATAGAAACAGAAACACTATTATATTATTATTAGTAATAATATTTTTTTTATAATTTATTTTATTATTATTGATAATATTTTTTTTATCATATATTTTATTATTATTGTTATTTTATTTTTTTTTATTTTATCATTTATTTTATTATTATTGTTATTATTTTTTTTTTTATATTATCATTTATTTAATTATTATTGTTATTATTTTTTTTTTTATATTATCATTTATTTTATTATTATTGTTATTATTTTTTTTTTTATTATCATTTATTTTATTATTATTGTAAATATTTTTTTTATCATTTATATTATTATTATTGTAAATATTTTTTTTATCATTTATATTATTATTATTGTAAATATTTTTTTTATCATTTATTTTATTATTATTGTTAATATTTTTTTGATCACCTACATTTTTTTCATCACTTATATTTTTTTCATCACTTATATTTTTTTCATCACCTACATTTTTTTCATCACTTATATTTTTTTCATCACTTCATTTTTTTCATCACTTCATTTTTTTCATCACCTACATTTTTTTCATCACTTTACATTTTTTTCATCACTTTACATTTTTTTCATCACTTACATTTTTTTCATCACTTACATTTTTTTCATCACTTACATTTTTTTCATCACTTACATTTTTTTCATCACTTACATTTTTTTCATCACTTTACATTTTTTTTTTTACCTATTTCATTCCCCTATATTATTTGTGACAATATAACGTTTATATGATAATATGTATTACAATTATTAAAACAAAAAAAGTATAAAAATTCAAAGTTTTTTTATATGTACATATAATATATTATTCATTATTTTTTCCATAATTATATATTATTTTTATCTTTTATCGTATCAATATAATTTAGCATTTATTATAAGAAAAGGCAAATTTTCTTTTTTTGTAATTCTGTTAAAATATTATACAATTTTTTTTTTTTTAATTTTGATATCATTTTATTATTTCTAAATAAAAAAGTTTCAAAATAATATGACCCAAACTTACAACAGAGGAGCTTGTTTTTTTTTTCATTTTTTAAAATATCATTTAAAATAATATCTTCATCATAAATACAATAATTTTTATTATTAGGATCTCTATAGATATTCATTAAACTATTTTTATCACAATTATCAAAATAAAAAACACTTGAATGATTTTTGTCAACTTCTCCTCATCATATTTTTCTTGTAAATTCATATCGACCATACCTTTATTCATTTCTTCACTTAAGTTATTTTCATTATTTCCATTATTTAACAAATAAATTTCTGTAGTCCTTTCAGATGTTATAATTTCGTCCAGATTCGTTATATTTTCTTCGTCCTTTTGTTCAATAATAGATAATTTTTTTGATTTTTTTTTTTTATGTGTTTGACATACTGGAAATTCATCATATAATAAATAAAGGAATTCATAAAAATTAACGATACTAATTTTGTTAATAATATTATTTATAGTACTTTTATTATAATAACCTATACATGGTAATACATGCCAATTATTTCAATATGTTTCGAAAGTATTATATAAAAATTTATTACATTCTTTATTTGTATATATTAATTGAATAATAATATTTTTATTATCATCATCTTTATTGCTAACACTTTTATAAATCTGAGATATACTTATTTCATTATTGTTTCCTTTGATATCTACAGCATCATATTTTTTCAATATATCACTAGAAAGAAGAACGCTTTTTTTTTCTTTTTCTTTTTTCTCCATTTGGTGATCTTTTTGGTGATTTTCTTCTTTCATTTCTACTTTTATTTTTTCTTTTATTTCTACTTTTATATATTTTTTATTTTTATTGTTTTTTCTTTAAGTTGGTTAAATTTTTTAATTACATCCATAATTTTTATTTTGTATGTACTATTCCTTTTATTACTTTTATCAGACACATTTGATGATATTTCTGAACAGCTAGGTGTATCGGAACTGTTAGAGAAATTATTTGATGATATAGATGATTCAGAAAAAGACGAATCATATGATGAATTGGAAATATCACAGTTTCCATATTGAATTATAGATTCTTCCTCCTTATTTTTGGTTACATTATTATATTCATTTTTATCTTTTTCTGATATTATTGAATTCACATATAACATATCTGTTATATTAACATTTTTATCTGATATTTTAAAAAAGTTATTTTTACTTAGATAAGAATATAAATTACATATATTGATTAGCTTTATATGGTTATTTACTCTTCTTATATCTAATTTGGATATATCATATTCAAAAATATTCTTTGAATTTATCTTTACATATTTAATAAATTTTTCTTCATTATAAAATGTGCCACTGCTGTTAATAGTCTCATTTTCCTTATCATTTTAAATATATATATATATATATATATATATATTATATATATATATTTTTCCATTTCATAAAGAATACTGTTATTTATAACGAAAAAATGTAATTTAAATAAATGTAATTATAAATATATATTTTTTGAAAGTATATATTTACCAAATTTTATGTTTCCTTATATCTATATCTATATATATATATATATATATATATATGGGTGTGTGGAGAAAGATTATCTCATATAAAAAAAATAATCATTTATAAATCATACTTTTAAAAAGAAAAAATTTTCGACATCATAATTCTCTCTTTATTATTTTTTTTTTTTTATTTTTTTTTTCATATATAAGTATTTCAATATATAAATATAATATTACAAGTTGGTATATTTTTATAGATGTTTATGTAAATATATATCTTAAAATGTATGTGTATTTCTAAATTTTTTTTCTTTTTTTGTTCTATACCATAATAATTATTATTATTATACTATATGTAAATTATTTATACCTCTTATAAATGATAATTTAGAAAATGAGGAAAAAAATAATATATTGATAATTATATATATATATATATATATATATATATATATGTATAATTTATTGATTTTTATCAGATACATTTATATGGGTTTTGTGATTATTAAATGTATATGGAAAATTATGTGGGTTGTGTTCATATTGATATGTATCAATAATTTTCTATGTCTACATAATATTATAAAATTACCTATATTAGATGAAGTATATATTATAATATTCTATACATACATATATATCTACATATATATATATATATATATATTTATATTATAATATTCTATATAAAACATAGTAATAAATATAAAAATTTTCATATTGTAATAATAATTAGATCCGCAACTTATAATATAAAATACAATTGAAATTTTTATTTTTTTTTCTATTTTAATATATTAGAAAAAAACGGTAAGTCCAAGGTTTTGATTATATATATATAAATTTAGTTAAGCTATGAATCATAAGAATCTATTCATTAAACATTCTTCCGTTATAAATAAGTAGAACAAACAAAAAAAATAAATAAAATAAATAAATAAGTCGGAACGTCTTAAATGTGAATATTTACACATATATTAGATTACGTCTTCTTTATTGTAATTCTCCCATTTATTACAGTATACCTTTTTTTTTTTTTTCAAAGTATTATATATATATATATATTAATTTATTATAAGAATGTCCTATGATTTTATTCAGACAACGTGTTAATATGCTTAATGTGTTAGTCTATACCTACAGGACAGTTTTCATATATAAATTATCAAATTTTAAAAAAGTTTATTTTATAAATTATTATAATAAAAGTCTTATAAGGTGAGACAAAAAAGAAAAAAAAAAAAAAAAAAAAACGAAAAAGATATAAAATAAAATAAATATAATTAATATAATATAAAAATAAATACAAATGCAAATATAAAAAATATATAATTATATATAAATATTTAATTATATTAAGTTAATTTTAAAAATCTCTTCCAAATTTAATTTCGGGGTTTGTACGTTATGAGATTCAATAATATTATTATAATTCTCACTATTAATATTAATTAAAACCATAAAATCAATTTTTGGAATCCTTTTTTTAATTTTTTTGTTTTCATCAAATATTAAAGTAGATATTTCTTCTCCTTCATTTACTAAGTCTTGATAAATATCATCCTTAAAATTGATATGATTTTTATATTTGTTCAATGATTGATTATATATTTTCATCATTTTAGTAGCTTCTAACTCCACGTTTGCAGATAATTCTTTATTAATACAATGAATAGAATAATTAATAAAATTATAATGCTCATTTATTGATTCATCCATAGAATTATAATGATTATAAGAATAATTACCTTTTCTTTGTTTACTAATTTCCATATTCTCCTGATTGTTACTACCACTACGTACTAACAAATTCTCTAATAAATCGAAAATTCCTGTATTCGCTTCATTAAAACTGTTATATTTGTGTGTTAATAATTCACTTATACTTTCTTGATTTATAGAAGGATCTAATATTTCTTTTATTTTATCAAATAACCATTCATTAGCATATGGTAATGAACTATTATTATAATTTTCTTCTACCATTCCTTCTGTCTTATTTTCCTGAACGTTCAGGTCATTTTCTTTCTCACCTATTTGTTCATTTTCTTCCTGTTCAGTCAGGTCATTTTCTTTCTCACCTATTAGTTCTTTTTCTTCCTGAACGGTCAGGTCATTCTCTTTCTCACCTATTAGTTCTTTTTCTTCCTGAACGGTCAGGTCATTCTCTTTCTCACCTATTAGTTCTTTTTCTTCCTGAATGGTCAGGTCATCTTTTTCACTTATATTATTTGAATAATTCCTTCTATTAGATTCTGATGATATCATTTGATCATTATTTTCATTTAATGAATATTTATCAGTAACATCATCACTAGTACAATAATCTGCGTACGCGCTAATATCACTGAGGAAAGGGGATTTATCAATATTATCTTTGAGTTTTTTTTTTTTTTTTTTCTTTTT
>LT969560.1:963613-993613 GCA_900097035.1 Plasmodium blacklocki (nom. inval.)
TAGTAACGATCAAAGATTAAATAAGACATCGGCGAGCATATTATCTGCAGGTAATATGGGAGATGTTAATAATATAAGTGAGGATGAAAACAAAATTGGGGATGAAAATAAAAGTGAGGATGAAAATAAAAGTGAGGATGAAAATAAAAGTGAGGATGAAAACCAAAGTGAGGATGAAAATAAAAGTGAGGATGAAAACCAAAGTGAGGATGAAAACCAAAGTGAGGATAAAAACCAAAGTGAGGATGAAAACCAAAGTGAGGATGAAAACCAAAGTGAGGATAAAAACCAAAGTGAGGATAAAAACCAAAGTGAGGATGAAAACCAAAGTGAGGATAAAAACCAAAGTGAGGATAAAAACCAAAGTGAGGATAAAAACCAAAGTGAGGATAAAAACCAAAGTGAGGATAGTAAAAATAACGATGATAATAATTTGGAGGGTGCTATGAGAGTCCAAATAAATGATCAGAATGGTTTAGAGAAAAATAACAGTACATGTGAGATTCCCTTAATCTGTTATTTGCAATTAGATGATTATAAAATAGAAAAATTGAACCCTCTTAATATGAATGAAAATAATATAATAGATATAAATTATTATGAATATGTAATTGAACCGTTTGATTTTTTATTTTATGACCAGGTTTATAATGAGATATATAATTATTTACAGATGTTAAAAAATCAGAGTTTATTTCAAAACGGTGAAAACAACAACAATAATAATGATAATAATAATAATAATAATTTCAATTGTTATAATAATTCTTGTGATGGTTATTCTCAATATATGAGACATTTACCTTTTCAGTATTACGAATTTATGGAAATTTTAACAAAAGAAGTTATAAATGTACGTGATTTAATTTATCGTAATAAATATGTAAGATATCTTTTTTATTACATTTATAGAAACAATACAAATAATTTGATAGAAGGTATAAACAAAATATTTTTCTTAGAAAAGAATAAAGTGTTATTATATAAAATGCAGACAAAATTAAGATACAACATTTTTGTAAGCCGCTTTTTAGAAAACAATGATATGTCTACAACAAATGAAGAATCAAAAGAAAAGAAAAAAAAAATTAGTTTCGTAGAAGCAAAGAATAAATTATTTGACAGTATGTTTAATGAATATAATATATATTATAATGAGTATATGAAAAATGTTGAAAAATATAATTGTGCTAAAAAGAATGTTTTTAATATTAAGGAAAAAAAATTTACATATATAAAAAAAAAAATTAATATATATTCTGATTATTTTGAGCATATGAAAAAAAAGTTGGCTGTAGAAAATTATTATCCACAGGAAGGTTTTATGAAGGAGAAAATTGATGAGGATGAAATCGAAATGAATAATGACAATATTAATGATAATAATAATGACAATATTAATGATAATAATAATGACAATATTAATGATAATAATAATGACAATATTAATGATAATAATAATGACAATATTAATGACAAAATCAATGACAGTATTAATGACAAAATCAATGACAGTATTAATGACAAAATCAATGACAGTATTAATGACAAAATCAATGACAGTATCAATGACAGTATTAATGACAAAATCAATGACAGTATTAATGACAGTATTAATGACAAAATCAATGACAGTATCAATGATGTGTTTAAAAATATACATCTTATAGAATATGAGAAAGAAAAAATAAAATTTGATGTGTCGATTAATTATGTAGAATTTTTATATGATAAAAATTATGCCTTGATTATAAACAGTGAAAAAAATAATTCCAGGAAACTAAAAGCTGCATATATAGTAAATAAGAATATAAAAGATAAAGAAAACATATTAATTATAACTTCTATATTAAATATTATGAAATGGAAAAGTTTGTTTTTAACATGTAGAAATATAACAATATATAAAAATGAAGAGAATATAATTGAGAATAAATTAGAACATATACATAATAATTTAATTATATGTATAGATTTTTTGCCTAAAACTTTGAATGTTACATGTGATATTATTATATTAGATATGTGTCATTTTAATATAATAAATCAAATAAGTATATTAAACGAATTGTGTTTTTTAAATTATAAAAAACGAATATTAATATTTAATAATATTTGTGATAACTGGAATTTTATATGTTCCTTATTTTTATTAAATAATTCATTTTTTAATAAATCTTTTTTGGATAATATCCAAATGAATTATAATGAAGATGATAAGAAAATTATATATAATATCATGTTAGATTATATTTCACACTTTTGTATATTGAATAAACAAAAAAATTTATTTTTCAAAGATGAAATAATTGATAAAAACTTATGCTTTAATATAAAAGATGATAAACAAAATGATATTTCTAAAAATAATGATTATGATAATAATCATACATTATTACAATTAAATGATGAAAACGAAATAAAAAAAGAAATACCAAAAAAAAACAAAAATTTGTTTTTTATTCTAACATATATGAGTGGTATACAAAAATGTATATATGATCATGCTAATGAAAAACATAAAAGAGATACATGTATACATCCATTATTAATGTTAGATGAAAAATTATTTTTATTAAAAGATTTTAATATATCTGAAAAATTTGAAGTATTAAAAAATATTATAAAAAAGTGTATCTTAATTAAAAAAAAAATACTCATATGTTATTCTGGAGATGAAAAAATTTTGAAACTCATAAAAATTTTATTACATTTATATGGATTAAATGATTTTAATGCAATTACATATTTTACATTACCTAACAACAACCAAGAACAAAAGGAAATTATAAACAATCTAGATATATATAATGTATCTATAATAATAAATGATCATATATCATTCTTAAAATATTTCAAAAATATAAATATAACATGTTATTTTTTAGTATCTACGTTTACCAATGAAGAAGATGAATTATTACAGTTATATGGTCAAGAAATGAAAGAATTATATTTTTATAAAAAAAAAAAACAAGAAATAATGAAAGCCAATAAATCATGTAGAGATTTCTTTTATAGATATTATTTAAATAATCTTATATCTGATACTGATGAACAATTTTTAATGTTTAATATTATTGATCAAAAGGAAAAAATATATTGTAATGTTCATTACAATGAGATGGTCTTACCCACCTGTTTTGTTTCTTCTATTTCAGACCCTGATCAGGCCACTCAATATTCCGGTAAAAAAAAATAATAATAATAAAATAAATAAATAAATAAAATAAAAAAATATATAACAAATAATAAATAAATAAATATATATATATATATATATTATATTTTTTAGAACACTGGAAGGATATAAAGGATGCTCATAACTTTTGGAACTTTAACACTTTTAGTAAAAACAAAATAAATTTTTACTTGAACAAAAAAAATACAGTGTATGATAAATATGAAAATGTGGTAAGTCCAATATCGGAGGAATCAATAGCGCCGCCACAGGTACAAAAATATAAAAAAAAAAAAATCTATGTGTATACATGTAACAACAGGATATATAAATATATGAATAAATAAATATAAATATAAATATATACGTATATATAATTATATATATATATATGTGCTTGTGTTTTTATTTTTTTAGATTTATTATTATTTGGAAAATCCCATGAAAGAAAGAAATGTTTTCAATGGTTGCATATCCGTAGCATTAGAAGACATAATCCAAGAATTGAATAGAAAAAAAGAAATTACCGATTTCGATGAAATGAAAAAAAATGTTTTATTAAATATACAGCAGAAAGCTAATAAAAAACATTTCACTTCTGTTCGTAAGGTCGAAAAAATTTTATCTAAATTTTTAGAAGAAAATAAAAGTAAATCCTTTGATCAGTTTTTAAAGGTACCATTATATATATATATATATATAAAGAATATTGTGTTGTAATCAATTTTGTGGAAAAATATAAATGTTTTATATATGAATGGAATATATTCCAATGAATTATATATATATATATATATATATATAAATTTTCACTTCTTTATTTTTTTGTAGGGTTGTGAAGCATACGGACAGATTATAAGTAAGTGCAAAGAAAAATTATTTGTTACCTTCAACAAAACATACAATGTCCAGTTTAAAAACTTTGAAGATTTCTGGTGTGACGATGAAAAGAAAAGAAAAGAGAAGTGGAAAAAATTATGGGATATGAATGAAAAAAATGAATATGAGAAGGAAAGCAGTCTACTGTTCAATGTATGTAATGAAAAAAGTGATTTAACTGATTTTTCTAAGAGTAGTAGTTTTGATAAATCAAAGAGTGATGCAAATTTAAACGAAAAGAAAAATTTCAGAATAAGATTATCATCACAATTATTAGAAGAAAAAGATCTGGATCAATTATATCATGGAAACAAAAAAGTATGTTTATTAAATGATACTACTGAAAAAGATAAAAAAACATGTTTATACAATGAAAGAAAAGAAGAATGAAAATCAAAAAAATTATATATGTATTTACAACATGTGTGAATTTTTAAGATATAAATGGGTTGTATAATATCACATTAACAATACCGTAATGTTTATATATATATATATATATATTTTTTTTTTTTTTTTTTGTTAATATTATTTATGCGTGTTTTCATATTTTTACATATACATATTAATTTATATTTTTTTAAATATATGTATATATATTTATTTTTAAACTTTTTTTTTTTTTTTAACATTTTAAAAAAAAAAGGGAATAAAGGTTTTTCCTGATTATCATAATATGTGCATTTACTCGAAATTTTATATAAAATGTATAAAAAATGTACATAAAATTAAAGAAATGTATGTTATCTTTTTGTGTAAGGAAAATGTAAATTTTCATTTACGCCTTGTGTTACTAATTCTTATATGTTCATGTCTTATTATGATTTGCTTCCTCCAATTTAATTGTATAAGAGTTTAGCTTTTGATATAATGGATATATGTGTTAAATTACGTTATATAAAAAAATTGTTTGAGTTGCAAACATTATGTAAATGAAGAGATAATAGAAAAGGTAATAAATATATTGAGGAAAATATATTTATCTATACGTATATATATATATATATATATATATATATATATATATAATATTAAGGATGATAAAAGAGACATTTTAAAGGTATTATAGAAAATATATAATATAAAAGGATTATCATCTTATGGTTATAGGTTAAATTTATATGAATTTGGAAAATACATATCACAAAAATATATTATACTGCATTATATATATATGTATATATTTATATGATATGTTATTTTATTTTTTTAAATTTTGGAGAGAAGAAGAATTCGTTCTTATTTTATTACTACTGCATATAGATAGCGAAATCTATACAAATAAAGGAGAGAAAATATAAATGATAAATTTAATAAAATTCATAGAGACAAGAACATATGAACATTTTTTCAATGTATCCTAATATATAGAACGAATATAACTGACGTTTGTTTGTTTTTTTTTTTTTTTATATATATCTGAATATTATGATGAAAAACATATATTAAATAATTTTTTCTCCATCCCAGGACAATCAAGTGATGTATATAAAAATATATACATATAAATTTAATTTTTTTTTCTTTATTTTTTTTTTGTGTATGTGTATGTGCGATAATCTAATTCCTACTGGAGAACCCCTCTCAAGTGATAGACAATTATAATATTGATAAGCATATGCAATGTAACACATAATAAAATGTATATATGCGAACAAATGCATATATATATATATATATATATATATATATATTTTTATTTTTTAGGGCCCATTCTAGAGAGAAAAGCATATTCACATATATAAAGAAAGACCTACATAAATACTTAAAACGATACTTGGAATATATAATATAAAATAAAAATAAGAAAATTATTTTTTTTGAATATATCTAAAATATTATTAAACACATATTACGTTCTTCAAAATTAATTAATATACTTAATAAAGAATGTTTAAAAGAAATAAGAGAAGGATTAAAATATATAATAATAAAATAGTGTATATTATTTTTTTTTCACAAAAATGAAATATTGAAATAATGAAATTATTAGAAAAAAATAATAATAAAATAAATCTTCTAAGGATTATTTAATAGATAAAATTATATTTTACACATCATGACACAAAATATAAAATATATGTATATAACATATAATAATATGGAACGATATTACTTTATATTACATTTATTTATTTATTTTTTTTAACAGATAAAAATTTTGAATATATACATTTCTGGTTATATTTAATTCAATCTTTTAACAAATAAAGCTTTGTATTGTTATTATTTATCATATAATATTTTATATTCATATAAAAAATTCATATCAAAAAATAATATACCTCTTATATTAAAATAAGTAATCGTTCAAAATATCATCATGATAAAAAAAATCACGAGTATTAAAAATGCTCAATCAGATTAAATGCAAGTATAAGGAGATATATATCATAATAAATTTGTTCACATATATATATATATATATATATATATATATATATATATATATATATATATATATGTATGTATGAACCACCATTTAATAAAATAAAATTAAATATATATACATGTGTATATATATATATATATATATATATATATATATATATATATAATATGCTACATATAATATGTACCATATGCATAAATAAAATTATAATTAAACATTACACGAATATGTTCTTTTATTTTCTTTTATTTTTTTTTTTTTTGTTGTGTGTGTGTGTGTGTATTGTATTTGTATTAATTAAAAAAGACATAAAAATGATATTCATATATTTCATTCAATTTATCTTTTATGAACTTGTTGATTGTTGTTGCATATTTAGAGCATTCATTTGTTGCTCTCTTCTTTTAATTTGAATATAACTCTTGCAGAGATCTATTTCATTTTTCTTTTCAATGATGTTAATTTTTAATTTACTAATCTGTTCATTTATTTTTTTTATTTTATTATTATAGTACTCAATGACCTGTGTGCTATTTCTTTCTACATAATAATTTGTGCCCATACGAACCATAAAAATATCCGTGTTTACAATTTTTCCTTTTAAAAAGAAAACATAAAAATGCAAATCATATATAATGTATATAACACGAGCAACATATATATATATATATATATATATATGTGATATTTTTTCACAAAATATTTTTATCATATAGATGTTCCCTTTTACCTGGAATGTAAACTAGCGACGTCAACGGAATATGCACATCAAAAGATTTTTTCTCCTCTTCTTTCATTATTTCTTTTTCTTCTTGTTGGCCTTCTTTTTTTTCTTCACTTATATCAGTTTTTTCCTTTGAAGAACTTATATCTCCTATATTTTCTTTATCATTTTTTTCTTCGTTCTCTTTATTTATATTTTCCTCAGGTATCTTATCCTTATTACATAATTTTATCAATTCTGAACGTTCTAACTCGTTCATAAATAAATTAAAATTCTTCGTTTTATATTTTGAAGGGTTCAATTGTTCAACTGCGTTCTTGCATTTGTCGTATGTTACAACAGCACTTTCTAAAATGGCGTAGTTCTTTTTTATTACTTTCCACTCCTAAGAAAATATATGAAATAAAAAGTTATATATATATATATATATATATTAATTTATATATGGATGGTCATACAAGAATTTATATAATATTATATTATTATATTATTTTTTTTTTAAACCTGTTCTAATTTCAAGGTCAAAGATACTAATTCATCAAGCCCTAATGTATTCAGCTGAATTACTATGTTTGGTTTTTCTCTTTCATTTTCTTCAATTTTCTCTAAATCGCATGCCATGTTTACATATAAAAAATAAACCAAAAAAAAAGTAGATGAAGAATAGAATAAAAAATATCTTCATTAATTCGTCTATTTGAAATATATAAATATTATTATATATTTCTTTTTTAGAAAAGGATATTATCCCTAAAAAATCTTTATTCTATATAAAACGTTCTTATATATATATATATATATATATATATATATATATATACATATACATATATATATATATATACTTATATTTTTTTTAATAAGCAAAAACAAATTATTTATATTATGATAATGTTATAATCTTACGATACCTAACAAATTAAAATGTGTTATACATAATTGTATATATAGTTACATAATACTTATAAATAAATAAATACATATATATAATTTATTTGTTTAAACGTAATTTCGTTATTTTAATGAATATATATTATCTTGATTTTGTTTTCATTTTATAAATGTTCTTATTATTATGGTAAATTTTTAATTTTTTTTTTTAAAACATAAAAATATATATATATATTATATATATATATATATATATATAAATTTATATTCGTAAAATATTATAATTTTATTTGTCCCTTTTATACTTTAGCGAAAATATAGGATTGTCATTTATAAAAAATATTTATTTTTTTGTGTAAAGATAAAATATTTACGTATATTATATATATATATATATATATATATATATATATATAATATATTAATATATGTATGTATTTTTATTAATATATATATTATATATATATATATATATAATATATTTTTTTGTTTTTTGTTTTTTTTTTTAAATATTATTAAAAGTAGATATATATTAATAAAAGTTTACAAATTGGAATATATAAAATAATTTTTTATTTTTAAAAAATATATTTATATAATTTATCTTTTTTCAATAATTTAAATATTAAAAAATTTAAACTTTTTGTTAAAAATATTAAATAATATAAATAATTGTATAAAATTGTACAAAGGAAAATATTATATATATATATATATATATATATATATAATATATATATAATTATAATATTTATACGGGTTTAATATAAGTATTAATTATATTTTACTTTAAACGTTTTTATTTTATAATATTTATTTAAGTTCACCTATTTATTATTATTAACCGTATTTTATTTTATTTTATTAATTTATTTTTTAATTTATTTATTTTATTATTATTATTATTTATTATTTTTTTTTTTTTGTTAATATCAATGAATCACCAAGATCTGAAACCTGTTATATGGCACAAAACCGAAAAGAAGACTAAGCCAAAAGATATTCATGAAGCGAGAAAGTTAGGTATTGACGTAGAAGTAGAAAAGAAATATTTTGGTGGAAAAAATAAATCAAGTAAAGGAAATTTAATAATAGAAAATAAAGCAAAAATTGAACAAGAAACTGAGAATTTTAAAATTGATAGAGTTACACCAGCTTTTTCTAGAGCTTTACAACAAGCAAGAATTAGTAAAAAATTAACACAAGCACAATTAGCTAGACTTGTTAATGAAAGTGAATCTGTTATTAAGGAATACGAAAATGGAAAAGCAATACCAAATAATGTTATTATACAGAAACTTAATAAAGTCTTAGGGGTCAATTTACCTTCACCCAAGAAAAAATAAGGAAAAAAAAAAGAAAAAGAATAAGAAAAAGAAAAAAAAAAAAAAAAATTATTTTTTGTTAAAATTATTATGTTAAATATCAGTTTGTAAATAATACATAATAAATATCTGTTTATAAAAAAGTTCACCCAATCTATACATATAAAAATAAATATCGTTTTTTTAATTTATTATAAATAAATATTATATATATATATATATGAGAAAAGGTTCACCTTTTTAAAAAAAGAAAAAAATTGGAAACATAAACGTATGTTTATACATATATAATATTATTATTTATTTATTTATTTATTCTTTTCTTTTTTTTTATGTATATATATATATATATATATATTTAATTTATTCATTTTTTTTTTTTTTTTTTTTTTTTTTTTTTTATTATTATTCATTTCATTATTTTTTTAGACTTTGTATAATTGATTTTAAAATTAACTTTTATTATTTTAATTCCTTTATAATTAACAACAAAAAAAAAATAAATAAATAAATAAAAATAAACATAAACATAAGCATATTGAATAAATATTTTTATTTTTTCTTTGCTAACTTTATCACCTTGTGTAAAAATAGGAATAATAAAAAGGGAAATAAATACATACATTATATACATTCATATATATATTCATGTATTTATATTTTTTTCTCCTTTAAAATATATATGAAGAATATCCAAGATTGTCTGGGTTTACACTATATTGAACAGGTCCTACAAAAATATAGCTGTCGCTGTATGCCCACTTGTACAAAAAAAAAAAAAAAGAAAGAAAATATAATAAAAATAATAAATTACCTGACTTGTTCAGGTTATTTTTATAATTTTTTTTTTTTTTTTTTTCTCTTTACGGTATTTGCATTATATTTCATAGTAGCCATTTGGCTAGATTTCATTGAAATGGGAACAGGTGCTACAGACGGGTACTTTGAAAAAAATAAAAATAAATATACAAATATACAAATATACATATATATATATATATATATATATATATATATATATATATATATATATATATATATATGTGCTCGTGTGTGTATGTGAATGTATTTATTTCTTTACTACTTGATTAAAATGCCCTTTATCGTCCTTATTGTTTATAAAATAAATGCCTGGGTATAAGGAGCTACTCCAATTTTGCTTATTTAAATTTAAATGCCTAATGGATGTTACATAATTAAGCAAGTCGTTTTCTACCGCTATTCCTGCGAGGAGCCCATGAGAGAAGGCCAAGGAGTTATCAAAATATGTAGGAAAAAAACAGTTTATTTCTCTATCGATCACTTTAATTAATGTTTGAAAATGTAATATATAATCTATGTCACTATAAACCTTGATATTCTTTACATTTATTGGACTTGATATTGTATTCATATGTTTATTGTAGCAATATAATTCTTTGTTTTGTTTGGATTTTTCCATCAAATTTCGTATATATTTTTTTATTTCATTTATTAACAATACTTCAAAATTAGAATCGATATCTTCGTTTTCTCTTTTTTCTTTCCTCAATAATTTATCTTTCATGGACTTTGTGAATAAATTTAGTAGATCGATACTTTCTTTTTTTAATTTTTTCTGAAATCTGAAGGGTAAATATGAAAATAGCGAATTGTGTGGTACGCGTAATTATTTGTGCACGAAATATATATAATATGTAGATGCGTACATAACAAATAAATAATAAATAAATATATACATATATTTATATATATATATATATATATGTATTTTTTTTTTTTACCTCTCTGGAAGTATATCATTTTTAACAATTTCATCTATTTCTTGAACGTTTTTTATATTTTCATCCACGTCCTTACAGAGCTCATGGAAATCATTAATGTAATATATCAAATTAGAGCTAAATAATATAACGCCATAATATTTCATACGGTTAATTCTTTCTATAATGATAAGAGAAATATTTTCTATGACTGTATGCAAGCTAGTTAATTGATTATTTACAGATTCTCCAATATAGCATATATTACAATGTGTTTGTAATTGAACAGATAATATTAAAGAAGATGATATATTTGTGTGTATTTTTATAAAGTAATAATATTTATTTATATTTAAACAAGTACTTTGTACATTACTTATAATATCACTAATATGACGAACCATTGAATGATATCCTATACTACATTCGATAAGGTTTTTATCAAAACTGTTATATAAAGAAATAGGAATGGCAACAATTTTAATATTTACATCTTTATTAATAAATATATCATTTAATATGTTCATAAGTGATATAACTTTTTCATCACCTATAAATACTAAATTCGTAATATTATTATTTTTACAGCTTTTAATGATTTTACATATATTATGTTCTTTTATTAAATCATGAATATGTAATATTTGGTCATCATTTGTTTTTTTTTCATGTTGTATGTGAACTCCTAGAAGAGGAAATCCGCCTATGTTAATAGACGTTTTTAAATTGTTATCATTAATTATGCATATATCATTATTTAAGAGTCCTTTTATGCCTTTAATAAAGCCTATTAACTTAAAATTATTAATTGATAATCGTTGATGTAATCCTACTAGTATGTTATTTGTTCCTGGAGTACAATGAGAAAGTAAAACAACCCCGACATTTTTAGGAGATGACACATTTCTGTAATTTTGTTTTATATGGAATTGATTATCTTGTAATATATAAAAATCTTTAATTTTAGGTATATGTATAAATGAAATAGTATATAATTTATTAAAGAAATTGTTATTAATATATGTAATTCTAGTATTATGACGAATTAATATAGTATTAAATTTTATAGCTGCAGCTGTTAACATTTTTTCTATTTCTGATAGCATAGAAGACTGTTTATAATAATTAAATTTATACGTATTATTATTTTGTAGTATAGAACCATTTTGTAAAATATTATTTTGTGTCATGCTAATTTTTTCTTGGTTATGTTCTTTTTTATTAAAATATTCTTTTGTCAAACCAGATATAGTAAAATTGATTTTACTAAATATATAATTTGGTTTTATTGTAATATAATCATTACTAGAAAGTGTACTATTTAATTTATTTCGAAATTTTAAAGATTTATCATCATAATCTATACAAAAATTATGTTCATATTGTATTCCTGTCAATACTCTATAATGATCTTCATATAAATACATGTATCGATATTTTTTGTACTTTATAAAATATGTATCATCCTTTAAATTTACTTTTGTGCGCTTTATAAAAAAATCTTCAAAGGGATCGTTTCTAATGACCAGATCGTTTTTATTTTGTTTATTAATACTGTCCGTTGGTTCACATAGATCATTTGTTAGAGTATCATCATTTGGTAAAGCATAATCTTTCTTGTTAACATTATCATTTTGTATATTACTATTACTTTTTTTCACACGATCCCCCGTATTATTTTTATCCTTTTTACTTGTTTTATCTTTTTTTGCTACTTTGTCCTTTTTTTCTGTTTTATTCTTTTTAGTTAGTTTTTCTGTTTTGTTTATTTTACCGTTCTCTTTTATTTCTTGTGCATTAGCTTTTTCTTCCATCTTTTTTTTTTTCTCCTCTGCATATTTTACTTGTTCCACATTGTTTATTTGTTGTACATTTTTACATTTTTTCTTTAACTTCATTACATGGCAAAGGGGTATGCCTAATATTTCTATGTCGTTAACGTTCAACAATAGATTCTTCAATTTTTTGATGACACACATATATCCGTTATATCTATGTTGCAACATTTCTACGCAGCTGAATCCTAAAATATAGCTATAGGCACAATCAAAGTTTGTAGGAAGAGAACATGTAACTTCGTTTCCATATGAATGCGTATGAAATTCAAGGTGATTAATTTGTCTTTCTTCTAGTTTCTTCTTTACTAAATGTGCGAGAAGTAGTTCGGTACTTAACCTAGAATACTAAAAAGGAAAAAAAAAAATATATATATATATATATATTTATTTATTCATTTAACAAATGAAAAAAAAGAAGGGTTTATTAACACACATATGAAACCATATATACGTATTATATATATATATATATATATATATATATATGTTATTGTTATAACGTGAAATTGTTGGGAACATATTTCCTCGAGTAACTGTATTTGAAAAAAATCAGGAAGCGCTTTAAAAAATTCCTCTTGTTCCTTTATTAAATGCTCACTTAAAATGTTTTGTAAATCTTGGAAAATATTGATTTTATTTTCTATGAAATTTGTTTTTATATTAATTATAGATCTTACTAATTTTTTAAATTGTGTTATTTTTTTCAATATACCATCTGGTATAATAACAATACCATAATTTTTATGATATTTTTTGTATCTGTTTTGAATAACGTCAACAATAAATTGTATAATTTGATCAAGTGTTAAATTATTTTTTTTTATTTCTTCACTGACTAATATGATGTTTACTTTTGTTTGTAAGAAACATTCTAAAGCAATATGACTCGAGGAGTTTCCCATAAGTTTTATAAAATGATATCCTTTGAGATATGTTTGTATATGTGTTATTAAATAACTTATATGTTGACAATAACTAAATATAGTTGTATCAAACCCTAGAGAGCATTCAATATATTTATTTTTCATTTCATTATAAACACATGTTGGTACACTAACAATTGAAGTTTTTACAAAACATTTATTTTTTTTTGGGTATTTTTTATTAATTTCTTCATCACTTATATCGCTAATATGATCATAAGTAAAATCATAAGTTGATATATTATCAAAAGATAAATTATAACTTTGTATATTATCATATTGAATATTATTATTACTCTTATTTTCATTTGATACACATGTTTTATTATTATCTATTATATTATAGGGTTTATATATTTTATCTTCTTGTACATAATTTTTGAGTATTTCACATATATTGTTATTGTCCTCCACATTAAGTTGTTCTTTTTTTTGTTCTTCTTTTTTATTTTTTACTTCATCGTCTTTATTTTTTTCTTCATCTTCTTTATTTTTTTTTTCTTCGTCTTCTTTATTTTTTACTTCTCCATCTTCTTTATATTTTACTTCTCCATCTTCTTTATTTTTTACTTCTCCATCTTCTTTATTTTTTACTTCTCCATCTTCTTTATTTTTTACTTCTCCATCTTCTTTATTTTTTACTTCTCCATCTTCTTTATTTTTTACTTCTTCATTTTTTTCTTCTTCATCTTCCTTTTCTTTTTCTTTTAATTCTTCACTTTTTATATTTTCATTTGTAATTTTATAAACAGTCTCAAAATATTCAGATAATATAGCAGCACTTTTATTCCCCGCAACATCTCCGATAACAATAAGACCATTTAGATTCAGTTGTCTACATATTTTAAAACATTTTTTTTTCTGATTATCATTAATAATTTGGGTATCACTACTTTTAATCATATCAAATCCTCCACTATTCCTAAACATACTGATATATTCATTTTTCAATTCCATAAAGTTATATTTGAGCATTCCTTCAAATCCATTCATAAATCCATAAAGAGTATTTTTTTTATTTTTTTTTTTTAAACAATCAAAAACTCCACATATAATATTATGACCACCTGGAGCTTGTAGTCCTGTAAATAATATACCTATATTTAATTTCTCATGTGACTTATACATATTTATCATTTCTTTCATCAAAGAATTTGTAGTACAATTATAGCTAGACATATCCATTGAAGTATTTACGGAATCGGTTGTATTCATTCTTTTATCTGGCATAGGCATTGTGTAACATGGATCATTATAAAGTTTTATAATTTTTTTATTAATAATATTAGGGAAATTAATTTTTAAACATTCCTTTTCATCATTCGATGTATTCAATGAATAACACATATCTTTTATTGTCTCTAAATCCTTTTCATAAGTATCACTGTTTTCTTCCTTTATAAGAACTTTCCTTTTAAGCATATCTGGAAGTGTAATTTTGTGTCTTCTTCTTTCTTCTTGTAATTCACTTAGGTGTTTTTTTGAATTCTCAATATCCATATTTTAATAAAAAAAATAAAAAATAAATAAAAAAAAAAAATTAAATATACATACATATAAATATTTTTCATGCGATATTAATATGGTATGTTGTAAAAAAAAAAAAGTATTTAAAGATATTGAAGGGATAAAATAAATAAATAAATAAAAATACACATAAATATAAATATATATATATATATACATATCTTTCATGAGGAAAAAAATTTATATTATATGGATATTTGGACGTTTTAAAAGATACACATAAAATATATAAATATATTCATACATATATATATATACACAACTAGTATATACACAATATTTTATTATTTATAATATCACTTTTTAAATGTTCTATGGTAGTAAAAAAATTTTGAAAATAAAATATCTTTATATTATAAAATGTGAGATTCACATAAAAAATAAAAATAAATAAATAATAATAAAATAAAAAAATATAAATACAACATTGGTTTAAAAAAAAGAATATAATGATGAACACACATATATATATATATATATATATATATATATATATATATAATAATGTATAAGAAAACAAAAAAAAAAAAAAAAAATATACATATATACTAATAATGTATCTACATTCCAATGTTTTATTATTATTATTATTATTTTTTTTTTTTTTTAACTTGATCATATTTAAACAAAAGTTGTTAAGGTTGTTATCTCTCAAGCACCTGTGAATAAAATGTCCATTACGTATTTCAAGACATATTCTATACCTACGAAATAAAAAGAAAGATATAAATATATAAATTTTAGTAAGATATATATATATATATATATATATATATATATATATATATATGTATAAATAAATAATTAAAAAAAAAATTAAATTATTTATGTGTTACCTTCATGATGTAATTGGTTTATGGCTCTACAAAAAAAAAAAAAAAAAAAAAAAATATATATATATATATATATTTATTTATATTTATATTTATATTTATATATATTTATGTATACTTATGTTTATATATTATTACTCTAAAATTTTCATCTTCTGATTCTTTTCATATTCAAGATAATGAGCCCTGATATTATAATGTTCATATATATCATTAATAAACTTAATACATGTTACATTATCTTTCCCATAATTTCTTATTATATCCTCTTTTTCAGGTTGTGAACATAGTTCAAATGCCTACAAAAAAAAAAAAAAAAAAAAATAATAAAATATAAAATAAAATAAATACATACATAAATACATATAAATATGTATATGTTTATATAATATTTCTTGTAAAGGTACTTTTATCAAAGGCCATGTTAATTTATTATTTTGAATATCTGAGCCAACTTTTCCCGTCTTTTTGGAATCTCCAAAGGTATCCATATAATCATCATGGACCTAATAAAAATAAAATTATATTATATGTATATATTAGTTCATACCAATAATATAGAAATAAAATAAATATAATAAAAATAATATATATTTTTTTAATTAATAACAAACTTGAAAATATTCCCCCATAAGAATTGATATATTTTCGACCTTTTTGTATAATAAATTGTCCATTGATATACCCCCCATTTGCATACCTAAAATGAATAAATATAAAAATAAATAAATAAATAAATAAATATATAAATATATAAATAAATATATAAATATAAATATATATATATATATATATATATATAATATATTTACCCATATTCATTTATATATTTTTTTCTTTCTTTAAAAAGGTGCTACTTACCACAGACAATAGGTAAAAAGAATGAATAATAAGCAGTTTTATGAATAATAATATTTTGATAAACCTTAAAATTTAACATGTTTATATTAATTTTATTCTCTTCAGATACATTAATATTATTAACATCTATATCTTTGTCTATATCAGAATATTTATCTGAAAATATATTTGTATCTAAATGTTGTCCTACTATAGTTTTTAAAGTGGCTTCTCTAAAGGATGTAATTAAATCAAGGTAACAGTTATCATTGCGCAAATATATATCAAGTAATCTGATAAAATAATATACACATATATATATATATATATATATATATTAATACACACATATATATATATATATTTTTTATTTGTATCATATAACTTGTATATTGCGTTATACAGAAGAAACACATCATTCACCGCATTCTTAATTTCAACGTCTTTTAATAAATACCTAAAAAGATAAATTAATATATATATATATGCATATATATTTATATCTTCATTCGTACAACATACCAACAATGTTTGTTTCTGCGCGTTTCTCCCTTGTCCATAATATCATCTGCTACTAAAAAGGATGCTTGCAAAATTTCTATACACCATGCTAAAAAGAAACAAATATATATATAGATATATATATATATAATTTTTAATTTTCTATGGTAAAAATATATATTCACAGAACTCCATTAAATAATTATTCATTTTATTATATATTTTATTATTATACCTATACAAGCCACTTTTTCCCATTCATTACTATTAATGTCTCTATTCTTTACATACTCATAAATTAATATAACTAAAATTCCTCTATTATTTTTACCACCTAATAACATATATATATATATATATATATATATTTATTTATTTATTTATTTATACATTTGTGTAGCTATACTTTTAAAAAATCCTTTTATCAATCTACTTATTATTTCTTACCTAAGCAGTTATAATCAAATAATAGTTTATAGTACTTTGAAATTATTATTTTTATATCATCTTCTAATATGTAATCATTAATATGGTTTATGAACGTATCTCTGTATCTATCGTACATCTGAAGGGAATCATAATAAATAAAAATAAGAAGACGTATATAATTGTATATATAATATTATATCTTCATATATAAAAATATACTATTATAACTACATGTTATATACTTACACTTCTAAAGTAAGCCAGACCATTTTCTGTATCTTGGTTATTCTGCTCATTCTCCATATTAGTGTTTTTTTTTTTTAAATATTCTTTTTTAATTTATTTTTTTGATTGTTATTATTATGAAACAATATATTAATATAAAATACTTATATGCATATAAAATTTTAAAGCGTATAATATTATGTGTGTTAATAAGGGTAAACGAATATATTTTACTAATATATATATATATATATATATATATATATATATATATATATGATTATTATTTTAAATATATTTCCTAATAAACATGAAATATATGATCACTTGTTATATGAATATATGCATATTTAATCTACAAAAAAAAGAAACATATAAATATAAATATATATATATATATTTTTTTTTTTTTTTTTTTTTTTGGCCTTATATTTCCATTTTATTTTATATTATATATATATATATATTTTTATATATATATATATATATATATTCTTTTATATATATTATATATATTTTAATATCTATTATAATAGATACCAGGGGCAAAATACGAGAGCCCAAAATATTAGGTACGTATAAAGAGGTATTTGTAAAAATATATACAATACTTATATATATTTTAGATATTCCCTTTTATATATAATATAAAATTTAAAAAAAATTAAACAAAAGAAAAAAGAAAAAAAAAAAAAAAAAATTATAGGAAATAAGGAAAAATAAATATCAACATAAATCATAATTGAATATATATTTATATGTATTTATTTTATTATATTTATTTATTTATTTTGTTTTATTTATTTATTATTTATTATTTATTATTTTATTTTTTTTTGTTTTTGTTGCTTTTTCATTTTTCCATATTGTTTTTTTTTATATAACTCACCGTATATATTTAATTTTTTACGTATTGATTATTTTATTTATTCTTATCTTTTATTATTTTTTTATAATTAAGAAGATGCATATAAAAGAATTTGTATGTAACGTTTTTACAAGCATTCTTTGTAGAATTAAAAAGCCCCTAAACATTAATTTGAGGAGTAGAAAAAAAGTCTACATAAAATAAATGAATAAATAAATAAATATATATATATATATATATATATATATATATATATAAGAATATTTTTAAATAACTTCTAATTATATATATATTTGAAATATCTTATGTGATATAATAATGAGATCGTTTAAAATGGTGGTGCCATAAATAACATAAAAAGAAATGAGCACAAATAAAATAATAAAATTTTTCTTATTGAAGATTTATATTTATTATTAAAACTATACATAAATATTTATTATTTAATTTTTTCTTTCCCTTTTTATTATTATTTTTTTTTTTTTTTTTTTTGATATTATGGATAGCGATTTTATTGATGAAGAATTTGTGTATGGACAAAAAATAGGAAAGATAAAAAAAAAGAAGGAACTGATATTGGATACATTAAAAAGTGTAATAGATCCAGATTTAAAAAAAAATATTGTTGAGCTAAATTTTGTTCGCAATTTAAAAATAAATGAAGATGAAAAAGGAGAAAAATATTTGGTTGAATTTGATTTAAATTTAACTACACCAGCATGTCCTGTTAAAGATGATTTGTTAAAAGAATGTAAAGAAAAATTAAGTTTTTTTGAATGGATTAATGATATAAATATAAATATAACATTTATTAATTTTAATGAAAATAAAGGAAATAATAAAAACAAAATTGAAAATATTATCTTAATATATAGTTGTAAAGGTGGAGTTGGGAAATCTTTTTTTTCTGTCAACTTTTCATATTTTTTAAAAAAAAAAGGAGCAAGCGTTGGAATCTTAGATGCTGACATTAATGGTCCTAGTCTCCCTACGTTATTACCATTTGATTATGAATATGTAAAGTTTAAATTGGTTAATAAAAAAAAAGACCATGATGTAAAAAATAAAAATAATGATAATATAAATAATAATGATATGAATAATGAGGATATATATAATAATGATATGAATAATGAGAATATAAATAACAATAATATATGTAATAATAATAATGATATATATAATAATGATATGAATAATGAAAATATAAATAACAATAATATATGTAATAATAATAATGATATATATAATAATGATATGAATAATGAAAATATAAATAACAATAATATATGTAATAATAATAATGATATATATAATAATGATATGAATAATGAGGATATAAATAACAATAATATATATAACAATAATATATATAATAACAATAATATATATAATAATAATAATATATATAATAATAATAATATATATAATAATAATAATATATATAATAATAATAATATATATAATAATAATATATATAATAAAAATATATATAATAATGATATATATAATAATAATGATATATATAATAATAATGATATATATAATAATAATGATATATATAATAATAATGATGTATCTAATGATAGTAGAAATATATTTTATGATGAAAAAAAAAAAAATTCCTCTGCACATGAAATGTATTATATTACCAAAGGTATTAATAAACAAAAAGATGAAGATTCCTTCTTTAATTTTTCAAATGAAGAAAGAAACCAAAAAAAATATAATACAGAAAATTTAGCAAATATATTAAATTCTAAAAGTTATAATAAATTATCAAATGATGATGAAGAAAAATCAACAGCTTTTCAATATGATGAAAACTTATCTATGATTGAACCTTTAATATATAATAATGTTAAACTTATGTCATATGCTTATATAAAAAATAAAATGAATGTAGGTTTTTCTTCATTTCGTGGGCCCATTTTAAACGAATTAATAAAAGAATTCTTATATCATGTAAATTGGGGTGTACTAGATTATTTAATTATTGATATGCCACCTGGAACAAATGATATACATTTAAATTTGTTTGAATCTGAAAAAATTGATGGTATTATAATGATTACAACTCCAAATGATTTATCTACAAATGATGTAGAGAAAGGTATTAATATGTGTAATTTTTTTAATATACCTATAGTATGTTTAGTTATTAATATGAATTATTTTATATGTGACAACTGTGATAAGAAACATTATATATTTAATAATACAGATATGAAATCATTAAAACAAAAAATATGTAATATATATGAAATACCATTTCATCCATTACTAGCCAAAAATGTATATGTACAAAGTCATAACTATAAAAAAGATACAACAGATGTTGTAAATATAGAAGATGTAAATATCAAACATACTGAATATATACCAAATAGGAAAAATATTTCGAATGAACACATAAAAAAGTTTCCTTTTATATTAGCTTATGATAATAATCATTTTTTAGTTGAACAAATTGAAAAAGTCTTTCAACAAATAGTAAGAGAAATATCAATATTAAAATATAATCATACTTTGAACATACCTAATTTACAAATATATAAAAAGAATTATCTTCAATTATCATTCGATACTATACAAAATAAATATGTTTTTTCAGATGATGTTTTAATATGCCATATAAAGGATATAAGAAGAAAATGTAAATGTCTTATATGTAAAGAAAATAAAAAAGAAAAAAAATTTATTCAATATGATAAAAATAATAATCATAATAATTATAATTTAAAAAAAAAAATTTCTTTATTCCCTCCAAATATATATGTTAAAGAAATTATACCATTAGGTATATATAATGTTAAAATTGTATGGTCAGATAATCATTCATCTATATATTCTTATGTGTATCTTAAACATCTCTTTGAAAAAAAAAGAATTAATAACAACAATTTGTTTTGTAAAACAAATAATAGTGGTATGTATGAATGGTAAACTGTTATTACATGTTGCATATATGTTCATATATATAAATATAAATATAAATATATATATGTTCTATTATTTTTTTTAAATAATTAAAATTTTCATTTTTTTTGTAAATATGTATATATATATATATATATATATATATAATTATATAATTACCATATTTTATTTTTTAACTTCTCATGTTTGAATAAAATTTTACAATACATGTCATTTATACTTTTAAAAGATTAAATACAACCATTTATTTGTAACACGGTTCTACAATATATATATATATATATATATATATATATATATATATATATATATATGTTATTTTAATTTTTTCGATTGTGTGATATTAAAAAAAAAAGTCATATTTGATTTTTTTTTTAGAGAGAAATATTATAATGTATAATTCTTTTGTACATAATATTATATTTATATAAAACAAAATAAACGTATGAGAGATGTTCATATATGAAAGCATCAGACATGATGTTTATAAGATGAAAAATAATATAAATATATATGTATATATATATATATATATATATATATATATATATATATGACGCACCTTATTAATTATGTAAAGAAAAAAATTGAGTACGAACGCACACACACAGATAATTATATATATATATATATATTTCTTTATTTAGTGGGGACAACCCTTTTCTATGGATTTTGCTGATGTATGTTGTAGTAGGATTGCAGTTTAATTATTTGCTCAATACATTTAGTAACATCCTCTACATTCATTATATCATCTTTCACATTCAAGTAATTATCATATGTTTTTTTTGACCAAGTTAAGGGATCGAAATATATCCATGAAGCACATTTTTCTAAACTGATAGTATTTGTAGAATTCTTAGGTGTAAACCATTTTTTATATATAATATGATATATCCATTTTCTTATATAAAGTTCTGATGCTGCATATGCTTGTAATACATCTCTTGGTAAATTATAAAAAATATAAAACAATGTCTCTGTTTGTAATTTTAATAATAACGATAATCGTATTTGAAATTGTGTATTTAAATATGATATAGGTTTTATAAAATCTTCTTCATTTTCTATAGGGTTTTCAGAAAACGGTGAAGAAACTGATGTACAAATATAATTAGGAGAATTTAAATTTAATCCTAGTGTTGTTAAATCAGAACCTATAGCTAATATATTTAAATTAGGATCTGTCATTTTTATAACTTTTAATATACCTAAAAGTCCATAATTTTTGCGGTTATAACTTTTTGATCTTTCTGTTGTTTCGTATAATATTTCTTCTAAGGAAAGGTCGTCTTCTTCTTCTTCTTCACAAGATAGAATCTTATTATTTTTTAATATGTCATCACTTTTTAGTATGTCATCACTTTTTAGTATGTCATCACTTTTTAATATGTCATCACTTTTTAGTATGTCATCACTTTTTAGTATGTCATCACTTTTTAGTATGTCATCACTTTTTAGTATGTCATCACTTTTTAGTATGTCATCACTTTTTAATATGTTATCACTTTTTAATATGTTATCACTTTTTAATATGTTATCACTTTTTAATATTTCATCATCTCTTAACTTTTCAATCTTCTCGTCAACACTTGTACATTTTTCATTTATTTCATACACAATATCATCATTAATAATGGTCTCCTGGTCGTTATTATCTTTTTTTCTGTTTTCATTTCTTTTTTCCTCCTTGGAATATTTACTATTTATCGTTTTTGAGAATGTGTCATTAATATTCGTCACGTCTTCGTTGATCAACATATTTTTTTCATCAGATACATCATGATGATTACCCTGAATGTTACAACTGTTATTATTTATTTTATTAATATATTCCATATATTTAGAGTTCATATTTTTTTTCATATCAGAAACTTCTACATTTTTTTGTATTATTATTTTTTCTTCTTTATGTTCATTACATGGAAATTTTTTCTCTTTATCATTATTTATAATATTATTATTATATTTTATCTGAGCATCAATATGTTCAGTACTCATATGATATATATCACTATATGTATTATCCTGTTCATATATATTTTTTTTTATATTTAATATATCTTCCTTTTTAATTTCTTCTGATATAAAATTAATTTTATGTTTATTATCACTAAATATATCTATATGATTGCCTTTATTTATTTTTTCTAACATTTCATGTTCATTATTTTGATGTTCTTTTTTTATATTCTCCTCATGTTTCTTATTAGAAGAGTCTATACACAATTTTCCGTTTTTATCATCTGCATGTTCGATGTTTTCTATATCTGAAATAATTTCAGGACAATCTACATGTTGTTGTTCATCTTCTCTAAGAAAAAGCTTAACAGATTTATTGTCATCATTGACATTGTCAGAAATATTATGTACAATATCATCTTTATTAAAACATTTCTCATATGTAGATGGTATATTGAGATTTTTTTCTTCATTTGAATTTAAATTTATATTATTATTTTCCATAGTGTTTTTTTGATTTTTTTTTTTTAATGAAACAGACAATTGCTTTATATTCATTTTTTTTTTTTTTTTTTTTATATATATTTTTTTTAAAATATTTTAATATTTTTTATAGTTAAATTTTTTTAACATTATTGAGAATTTTTTTTTTTTTATTATTTTTTAATAAATTTACTTTATTTATTGAACTTGTTTTTTTATTTGTATTTTTTTCTTTATAATCCAACCGATAATATATACATATATATAAATATATATATGTGCATAAAGATAAAGATATATATTTGTAAATTATAATGCTGTACTTTCTTCTTTTCTATCTTTATCAAACGTACATTTTTCATAAAAATTTATGTTCAAATAGAAAAAATAAAAATAAAAATATACATATATATATATATATATATATATATATATATGACATATATGTGTAAATAAAAAGGTATATAAAATGTATATGTTAAAAAAGTTTTATTTTATTCTTTTATTAAATATATTCGTGTTTTCTTTTTTTTTTCTTTTTTTTTGCTATAGCATATATATGTGAATCTTTGTACTCATATGTTATATGTATTTGTTTTAACTGTTTGTTATAAAAATGTATATAGACTTGTTGAATTGTATTCTATACATTATGGTTTAAAGGTATTATTAAATGATACTTGTAAAAGAGAAGGATATTTTTTATGTGAATATAAAAGATGATAAAATAATTAGACTATGTTTATATATAAAATTATTAAATATTATAATATATATATATATTTATATATTTATATTTATATATATATAAGATTTTATCAAAATTGTTAATTTATCTAGCTTTTAATTTTTCCCCTAAAGAATACTTGTTCATGTTAACATTTTTTTTTTTAAGTTAAAAAAAAGAAAAAGGAACATGTAATAAAATGAATTATGTATATAAGGCTACAACATTTATGGTCTATACAAAATAACCGAAAAAAAAAAAAAAAAAAAGAAGAAAGAGCTCACAAAGTACACATATATAATATATATATATATATATATATATATATATATATAATATGTGTACTTGTATTTTTTATTATTGTCTACTAATCTGTATTTTATTTTCTTTTATTTTCTCATATATATAATAGTACTTAATTATTTTACATTTACAAAGTATATTATGTATGCACATATAATTCTTTAAAAAAAAAAAAAAAATTATATTGTGGCATTTTTGATTAATTAGGAATATTATAATAATATTATATATATATATATTTATATTATATTTATATTATATATATTTATATTTATAATTATAATTATATTATATATATTTATAATTATAATTATATTATATATATTTATAATTATATTATATTATATTATATATATATATATTTATAATTATATAATTAGGTGATAAAAAAATGAAAAAAAAAAAAAATTATAAATGCTAAAGGATTTTGTTTTATGGTTTCCTTTTTGGTTAGCTTTATTTCACATATGAATAATGAGCCATGTAATTAATGAAGTCACAACAAAACAAAAAATATAAAATTAAAATGAAAAATTAAATAAATAAATAAATATATATATATATATATATATGTGAATGTTATTTATGTGAGTTTTTACATCAAATATGTAAGAACAAGGTGATCATAAATGAATTAAAAATATATATATATATATATATATATATATATATGTACATATTTTGAATAATGTTTAAGACATTAACGTATAAATAAGAAAGAGTCAAAATATATACATACATACATACATACATTAATATATATATATATATATTTATGTGTAATAATTTTTATATTATCCTCTTTCTTTTGTGTGCTCGAATGAATGGGGATATATATTGCAATTTATATATTTTTTCTAGTGTGTGTTAAATGGGTGAGGGGGTCTATTAATTTTAGCGGCTTTGATAACAAGAATATGAAAGGTAAGCACGTGGAACTAGAAGGAAGGTATAAAAAGGAATATATAGATACTTTATTTTTAGAAGAATTAAGAAAACACAATTATATCAATAACAATGTTATAGCATTAAGTACATCAAGACATTATTTTAATTACAGACATACAACTAATTTATTGATTGCATATAAATATCTTAAAAATTTAGGTGATACTATGGATAAGAATATATTATTAATGGTTCCATTTGATCAAGCTTGTGATTGTAGGAATATAAGAGAAGGTTCTATATTTCGAGAATATGAATTATTTCCTAGTATTGATAATAAAGAAACAACAATAGAAAGTATAAATTTATATAACAGTTTAAATATTGATTATAAAAATAATAATGTACGTGATGAACAGATTAGAAGAGTACTTCGACATAGATATGATGCTTTTACACCTAAAAAAAATAGATTATATAGTAATGGTAATAATAATAAAAATTTATTTATTTATATGACTGGACATGGAGGTGTGAATTTTTTAAAAATTCAAGAATTTAATATAATTAGTTCTTCTGAATTTAATATATATATACAAGAATTAATTATCAAAAATCTTTATAAATATATTTTTGTTATTGTTGATACATGTCAAGGATATAGTTTTTATGATGATGTTATCAACTTTGTAAATAAAAAAAAAATTAATAATATATTCTTTTTATCATCTTCTAAAAGAAATGAAAATAGTTATAGCTTATTTTCTAGTAGTTATTTAAGTGTTTCAACTGTTGACAGATTTACACATTATTTTTTTAATTATCTTGAACAAATACATAAACTATATGAAAAAGAACCATATAAAAATGTAAAAGCATTTTCATTATATAACATTTTAAATTATTTAAAAACACAACATATTATATCAGAACCTACTACAAATAATTCTAAGTTTAATTCTTCCATTTTTTTACATGATAAAAATATTCTTTTTTTCAATTCTGATTTGTTAATTATACATAAAGATGATATTTATACATATCAAGATAAACAAACATACAATAATAAATACATATGTTTGGCTAATTTATCTGCATGTGGTCATATAAAAAATAATCTATATAAAAAAATGCAAACTTTATATGAGCGAACCTTATATTATAATAATCAAGAGAATTTCTTTTCTAATGATATGTCATATTTTACAGATTATTTTTTTACATATGATATATTTAATATATATTCTTTTTTTATATTATTGCTCTCTTTATTTTTCATTATGTGTTCTCTTCTTACATATTATATTGTTTTCCTTACAGAAAAGAGTAAAATAATATAAAACCCTATTCAATATAATAATATTATTCTTTTATTTGTTGTATATCATTTTATTATATTTTTTTTGAAACATATATATATATATATATATTAAACTTTTTAGCAACTTAAAAAGCTTTTTTTGTTTTTTTGTTTTTTTGTTTTTTTATTTTTTGTTTTTTTGTTCTTTTGTTCTTTTGTTCTTTTGTTCTTTTGTTCTTTTGTTCTTTTGTTCTTTTGTTCTTTTGTTCTTTTGTTCTTTTGTTCTTTTGTTTTTTTTTTTTTTTCTTTTTCCATGAATTAAGAAAAACCTTGAAAGTTTAAAAATGGAAAATATACAAAGAGTCTATAAAAATGTAAAATGTAAGGACGAGGGTGTTCTCCTTCCTACAGGATATAACATTTGTAAAGGCAAAAATAAAAACATAAAAGAAATTTATTATATATATGTTTATATGAAGAAAAAAAAAGAATAAAATAATATTTTTTTTTAAAATAATTATTTATACACAATTTACATAGTTGTAAATTTTGGGGTATTTAAAAAAAAAAAAGAAGAAAAAAAAAAAAAAAAATTAATTAATTTTAAAAAGAAATTATTAATTATAAAAAAATCTTTCTTTTTTTCTTTCTCTATATCAATATCTATATATCTATATATATATATATATATATATATATATATATATTAATTAAGAAAAAAATATATTATAACGTTGTCTTTTTATAATATTAAGATAATGATAAATATTTTAATATGTCTCCCTTTTTAGGTAATTTCAGATCATTTACAAATGATATAGCAGTCTGTAATAACTCTTGTTGTGAGTTATTTTGAATATTATTATTCTGATTCCCTTTGTCGATCTGTAAGATATAAAGTTGATATGTAGCAGAGATTATAACTATGAACGTGTATATATAATAAAACATTTTAATTCTTTGCATATGTTTATCTTTTATTTTTTTATATAGATTTATTAAACTCATTGTGATACAAAAGATAAAATAATAATAATAAATGAAAAAAGATATACAAAGAAAAGAAGGATTTTATTAGGATCTACGCATATATTAAAAGTTTTATATATGATGTATAATTTTATGAAAAGACTAAATTATTAATGTTTTAGTATAATGAAAATTGCTTTTTTTTTTTTTTTTTTTTTCTTTAATTAATTTTTAATAATGAATTATGATAACATATATGTTATATATCTTATTAGGTAAAAAAATAAAATAAATAAATATAAATATAAATATATATATATATATATATATATATATATTATATATATATTATATATAATGTATTTATTATTCCTGGACTTTTTTATTTTATTATTATTTTTTAGTTGTGTGTGTGTGTGTGTATGTGTGCATAATTATCTTTTTTTTTTGTTTCTCTCTTTTTTTACTGACATGTTCAGAAAAAAAGAAAAACGAAAAATACAAAAAAATATAATACGATAATAAATAAATATTTTATTATTTTTGTTGTACAGTATACTGTATGATTAAAATATAATGGGATGAGATGATTATATATATATATATAATAATAAATAGTAATAGTGGGGAATAAGGAAAATATATACATATATATATATATATATATTTTTCGTTAAATACATATATTTGTTATAAGTCATTATTCCGTATGGTTATTAATAAAAAAATACACGATGTAAATACGTATATACATTTGTATAAAAAAGTATTACTAAAGAAAGTTGAGGATTTCTATTAATATTATTAATACATAATAATTTACACGGTCAAAATATATATATATATATATATATATACATACATATAACACATTTATATGTATAATATTTTTATATATGTGTGTTGAAAAGACCATTTCGTTATTCTTCAATATTACAATAGGTGTATTATTCGTGCACCATATGCAACTGTATATATAAAACATATAACTTTTTATATATATATATATTTTTTTTTCATATATATATATATATAAATGTATTTATATATAATCTTAAAAATATTGCGAATACAACAATTTTTTATTCAAATTTAATAAATAATATATATATATAATATATATATATATATATATATATATATATATATATATATATATAATAAACAATATTTAATTGTATTGAATTAAAATGAGTTAAAATTTTCTTTTTTTGTTATCATTTTATTTTTTATTATTATATTTTTTTTTTTTTTTTTTTTTTTGTTTCTAAAAACAAAGCAACTATATGAAAGGTATATAAATAATTTAA
>LT969560.1:998613-1028613 GCA_900097035.1 Plasmodium blacklocki (nom. inval.)
ATAAAAGAGTTAATGTATTTATTGAAGATGCAAGTAAGTTTTTAGAGAATGTTACAAATACTTATGACGTTATTATTGTAGATAGTTCAGATCCCATAGGACCAGCTGAAACATTATTTAATCAAAATTTTTATGAAAAAATTTACAACGCCCTAAAACCCAATGGTTACTGTGTCGCACAGGTAAGAAAGAATATATATATGAAAAATATATGTATGTATATATATATATATATATATATATATATATATGAATATATATAAATATTATATATTATGCATTATATATTTTATCTTTTATGTTTTTCTTTCATCTTATTTTTATTTTTATTTTTAATTATAGTGCGAATCTCTCTGGATACACGTGGGAACAATTAAGAATATGATTGGATATGCAAAAAAATTATTTAAGAAAGTGGAATATGCAAATATATGTATACCTACATATCCATGTGGATGTATAGGTAAATAATGTTCTTACTAAATTTATATTTTTATAGAAAATATATTTGATTGCCTACCCGAAGGGGGGGCACCATCATAAAACAATAATATATATATATATATAGATACAATACATATAAATATTCTTCATTTTTTTTTTTTTTTTTTTTTTGTGTTAGGTATATTATGTTGTTCAAAGACAGACACCGGATTAACAAAACCAAATAAAAAATTAGAATCCAAAGAATTTGCTGACTTAAAATATTATAATTATGAAAACCACTCAGCAGCTTTTAAATTACCAGCATTTCTTTTAAAGGAAATAGAAAACATATAATTTAAAAAATAATAAATTTTATATAAAATACATTTATAATATATTTATATATATATATATATTAATTTTTTTTTTATTTATTATATTGTCATTATGAACATTTGTGTTTAAAAAGAGTTTCCTAAATGGAAGGAACAAGACATAATTATATTTATATTAACATGTTACATGAATATTTAATTTTTTTTTTTTTTTTTTTTTTTTTTTTTTTTTTTCTGATAAAAAAAAAAAAATGGAGAATTTTGTGTTTAGACTTTTTACCTTTTTAATATTTTATTATATTTTATTCAAGTTATTTTTCATGTAAAAATAATAATCAAATGATGAGTGAAGAAAACAAATGGGCGTGGGGTCTTATAAAATATTTTCATCCCTTTTTTAATTATTAAAAATGGATACAAATGAAATAGGTAGATTAGTATAGAGTTCACGACAATATGAAGCACCCCTTATATATATATATATATATATATATATATAATATATTTTATATATATCTTATATTTTTTTTTTTTTTTTTTTTGGAAAGACAATGGTTTATATATATATATATTATATATGTCATATATGAAGAATATGTTATTATAAAATAATACAAATATATAAAGAGGATAATTTCTATTTTTAAATAATAAAATATGGTATATTATAAATTTCACATATATATATAATATTTTTCCACATTGAATTTATGGATGTCATATAATTATATTTAAACATAAAAAAATCGACATCTATTTTTATTTCTTTCATTATTATGGTTTTATAGAAAAATACATATTTTATAAAAAAAAAAAAAAAATTACTAAGGATTTATAATATATACATATACATACATATGTGGATTATTTTTATTTATTTGATATGTACATCTTATTTTGTGGGCATATATATAAATAATATATATATATATATATATAAACATATTATATAATATATATATATTTTTTAAATGCACTGATTTTGATAAGTATAAAAATATATAATTAATTATAATCATAATATAATTCACGTGAAAATACAAGCATGCAGCTTTTTTTTTTCTTTTTTTTTTTAAATATATAATTTTATAAACATTAATATTTATATGATGATATTATAAATAATAAATATTACCATAATATATATATATATATATATATATATATAATATGTTTTTATATAATATTATTTCTTTATTTTTTTTCTTATATATATTAATAATATATATAAAAGTTTAAAAAACCATTTCATATTATTTATATATATATATATATATTATATTCATTTAATTTTTAAAAAACTTAAAAAGGAATTAGGGCTATATTTTTTTATTTATATAATAAAATATATATGATGAAATGATGAAATCAAGTTTTTACTATAAAATTATAATATCATACATATAATATTATATATTTTTAACAAAAATATATTATAAATTATATACTACAGCAAAGAAGTATTTTTTTAAATTAATTTTCTTTTACTTTTTTATAAGAGCATTTTAAATATTATTTTTTTATAAAAATGAAAAAAAGAAAAGTACAATGTGGACTTTTTTTTTTTTTTTTTTTTTCTTAAAATAAAAGAAAAATAATATTTTTATAGAAAACTTGAATGAATGAAAAAATATATATATAATATATATATAATAATAATATATATTATATATATTTAATTATAATTTTATATAATATTACATATATAAATAATTATAAAAAAAATAAAATAAATTAATATAATATTATTTATATATTTTTTCTATATCTTTTTATATAAATAGTTTATTATAAAATAATACATGTATAAATATATATTAACATTTTATTATATTAATAATATATATATATATATATATATATATAAATGTTATTTTTTCTTTTCTTCTTTTTTAAAATATAATTATATTTTTTTTAATAATATTATTTATTTTATATATATATATAACTTTTCTCTATATATATAATATTTATTATATAAATAATTTTATAGCCTCTTTAAAAAAAAAAAATAATTTTTTTTTTTTAATGTAATTGAATATTAAATTTAAATGATTTATATATATATATATAAAGAACATTTGACAAAATAATTAATATATATATATATATATATATAATATATTGAAAAAAATAAGAAAAACAAAAAATGAATAAAATAGGGCTTTTTATTTTTTCTTATAAAATAATATTATATATATATTATATTATATATTTATACATAATATAATAAGTAAATAAATATATAAATATATTAATATATATAATATTTACAAAATATACAATTTTTTTTTTTTTTAATATATATTATATATATTTATATATTTATTTGTATTTATATTTTGCTCCTTTATTTTTGCATCGTAAAATTATATATATTTCTATGTTATATGAATAAAAGAAAGAATTATACTTATAATATATATAATTATATTAGTGTGATTAAGAAAAAGAATTTAGATATATCAAAATTTTTTGCATTCATATATATGTTTATATTATTATTATATGTAAAATAATATATATATATATATATATATATATATTTTAATATTTTAATATTTTAATATTTTAATATTTATTTGTGTTTATTTATTTTTTTTATATTTTTATTTATTTTTTATTTTTTTGGTTTGATCATTCCAAAATGATTAAAATAATTTTAGCTAGCTTTTTATTTTTCTTTTATTTTTCATCTTCCATTTATGGAGATGTAGTTGCCCCTAAGAGTGTTGAGGCTGTTCATACATTGACAGCAAAACTAGATACAGAAAATAAGGCTCATCAGAAATATATAGATATTATAAATGAAGTTTTTTCTGAGAATATGGAGAATTTTGTTTTCTCAATAACTACAAGTAATGGATATACATGTTCAATAAATAAATTGGATGTTATCTTTGATAATAAAGTATCAGGAATGCAAAAAGTTTTTTCTGATGAGAATGTACAGTATATTAAAGAAGCATCTCAAGAATTTAAAAATAATTTGTTAGAATATATGAAAAGTGTTATGCCATCTGAACATGAGTTTTCTAATTTTAGAAGAGACTTTCAAAAGGTATGTGTAAAATATTTTTCTGAATTAAGAAGAAAATTTTTCCAGATATATAGGGACCCAAATAATAAGAATCAAACGGAAAATAATATTAATGATGATCATCATATGAATATTGAAGAAATAAGTGAACAATTTTTCTCAGATTTTAGCCCTTTTGGAGGTTTGAAGATAAGAAAAGAACAGAACCCAGATTTATCACAAAAGGATAGTTTGACATTAAATGAAAATAATAATGATTTAGTCACATCATTAGATGAAAAGAATAATGGTGTTCCTATGGAAAATCGATCTTTTTCATATTCACAACAAAGTTCACACGTTGTAAGTTTTGATGGGCACAATGAACATGTTGAACAACAAGAACAACACTTTGAAGATAATTCCCAAAAAGACAAAGAACAACTTACTGACTTACCATTTAACAAAGATAAAGTTTTTTCTACCTTCTTAAAAAATGTAACTCTTTTAATTGAAGGAACTTGTACAGAAGCTCAACAACAACAATCAACTGAAAAACGAACTGAAAGTGATAAACAAGTACAACAAGGTGAAGAACAAAAAGAAAAAGATGTACAAACAAAACAAAAAGAAAATGCTTTTACAATTCAATTCTCAAGTAGTCTTAGTAGAAAACATATATCTACAACATGTAACGCTTCATCTGGTAATGTCTTCTTAAGAAAAGGAAACAAACCATTTGAACACTTTAACAATCCTAATTTCGAAAATATGATGAAAGGAGTTTTGGGAATTATGCAAAACCCTTTTCAAAATGAACAAACCCCTTTCCCATTCTTTAAAAATTTTAATTCTATATCTGGAATTGGTAATATTGATATGCCCAGAAATTTTATGAATGATTTTTTCAATAATGGAAATGATCAAAACACACCAATATCCAACTGAAAGGACACGAATTAATAGGACCAATTCAATTTATGCTCACACACAAAAAAAAAAAAATATATATATATATATATATATATATATTTATATATTTATGGGCATATATGATATTTTTATCCTTTTCCTTTTTTTTTTTTTTTTTTTTTTAGAAATATATAAATATATATTTATATGATTGTAATATATATATATATAAATGTATATGTGTATATTTTAACCCCTCATACTTTTCCTTTTTTCCATAAATTTTTTTTTTTTTTTTTTTTTATATGTCTACAATATATATATATATATATATATATTAATTACAATGCACATTATTTGCTATGAATGTATAGTTCTTTGTATTATATATTTTACCAAAGAATTAATAACTGTATATAAGTAACTAAACCAATATAACTAAAAAAAAAAATTAAAATAAAAACAAAAAAAAAAATTATAAGAAATTATAAAATTGATATTTATTATATCGATTTTTATTCCTTACCAAAATGCAGAAAGGGAAAATAAAAAAGAAGAAAAATATTTTATGTGAATATATGATCATTAAACATGTTAACGAAATATAAATACTATATATATTTGGATGTAGTAATTCATAATTATTAATTAAAAATTATATATAAAAAATTAACATAAACATTTTTTTTTTTTTTTTTTTTTTTTTTTTTTTTACAAATAATAAAATAAAATAAAATAGAACACTCTTCTTTTGGTAACCATTATTATTATTATAAATCAGAGAATAAAACTGTATATATATATTTACATAAACATATTATCAATATGTTATACATATATATATATATATATATTATGTACATATATCATTTAAAAAAAAAGTCACATATTATTATTATTTCTTTTTTATTGAGTACATATGACCATGTTCAAATGTACAGTATTATAATTTTTTTTATTTAAATTATATTATCTTGTTAAATAAAAAATACCCATCTACGTATAAAAAAAATATATAAACCTATTTTTTCAGGCAAACATATATATGAATATATATATATATATATATTAATATATGTATTAATTATATAAATTATATGTATTTATTTATATTTATATTAGTACAAAAAAATTGATCATGTGAATTATATATTATTGAATATATATATTTTTATGTATTCTTAATTTTATAAAAACTAAAATACATATGATCCATTATATATGTTGATAATAATAATAATAATTTGAATAATATGTATACGGTTCATATATAATATTATCATAACAAATAATATATATATATATAATATATATATATATATATATATATATATTTTTAAATATATAATTTCACAGTGATTTTTACAAAAAAAAAAAAAAAAAAAAAAAAAAATCTCCAAGTTGTATTAAAAAGGTTAAATATTTTGTATATTATAAAATATCAAATAATTGTGTATTATATATATATATAATATATATATTTTTAATTATTTACCTTTAATTTTGTACGATAATATAAAAAATGGAAGATAATAAAGAAAATTGTGAACTGAATAAAAACAGTTATCCAAATTTTCACCTGGCAGATTTATTTTATCTTTTACAATTATCTAATATATCAATAAATGAAAGGAATGAATTATTACAATCTCTTTTTGATGAAATAAAAAAAAATAATATGCATCCTTATTATAATTATATATGTCAAGAATTAAATTTAAATTTCGATGAAGAATTTTTTAAAAGCTTAAAAGAAAAAGCAGATGAAGAATTAAACGAAATAGAAAATAAACTGTCCGAGTCAGCTGAAAATTTTGATTCCTTAGATAACAAAAATGATGTTTTACTGAAGGCAAATTTTTTCTGTAAAATAAGTGATAAGGTAAAAAGGAAAAACAAACAAAAAAGAAAAATGCAAATATATATATATATATATATATATATATTTATATATTTATTTATATGTTAATAATAAATCAATATGATTTTTATACCCTCCCTATGAGTTATGAACGCAAGGCCCTTTAAATTATAAATTTCATTTATATATAATATGTTTCTTCTTTTTAATATATATAAATGGGAGATATTAATTTTTAATCTTGTGTACATTATATATAATTGTGTGAACTGTGAAAGGTTAAATGGTATTATTTTATTTTGTTCTTTTTTATTTTATTTATTTATTATTTATTGTTTTTTTTTTTTTTCTTTAAGGAAAATGCCTTTAAGGAATATGAGGAAACTTATAAGAAAGGAATAGGTATGGGTATGAAGCTAGACATCCTCCTTACTATGATAAGAATTTGTATATTTTATAACGATGTTAAAAATTTAAAGAAATACTTAGAACAAGCCCGAACACAAATGGAGAAGGGAGGAGACTGGGAAAGAAAAAATAAACTTAAAATATATGAAGCATTAAATTATATTATGATAAGAAATTTTGCAGAAGCATCAAAAATATTGATAGACGCAGCTTCCACATTTACAGCTACAGAAATTATATCATATGAAAAAATTATATTCTACGTCGTTATTCTGGGAATAGTAAACAAATAATACAATATATATATATATATATATATATATATATATATATATTTATATTTATATTTATGTTATCATTATATACATATATATGTTTACCATGAAAAAAAAAAAAATAAATAACATACAAATAATACATTTTATTAATATATACCACAATATGTATCTTTCATTTTGATCTACGCTAACATATTATATATATTACTTTTTCATATCTATATATATATATATTATATATTTATTTATTTTTTTCTTTTTTTGTTAGATGACCGAAGAAAGAACCGTTTTGGATAAGAAGATTCTAAACAGTTCTGTAATTTTACAAATCACAAGTAGTGATGAAGATTTACATACATATTTACATTCCTTTTATCATTGTGATTATAGAACCTTTATGGAGAAAACCATAAAAATTGCTATGAGAGTAAAAAGAGATAGATATTTAGGTAGACACTACAGATATTTTATTAGAAATACTAGAGTAAGAGCATACAAACAATTCTTAGAACCATTTAAAAATGTGACTCTTAAAAATATGGCTTTTGCTTTTGGAGTTAGTGAAGAATTTATCGAAAATGAAATATCATCTTTTATTGCAAATGGAAAATTAAACTGTAAAATTGATAAAGTCAATGGATCGATTGAGAGCAATCAACCAAATGAGAGAAACACAATGTATCAAAATACTATTAAGAAGGTATACTATGTGTGATTAAAAAATATATATTTTGTAAATAATTTGAAATTGTGAAAGTGAATTTTATAGTGTGCACCAAAATTTATATACATACATACATATATACACATATATATATATATGTATTAATTTTATTTTTTATTTTTCGTTAATTTTTTCAGGGGGATATCCTTCTTAACAGAATTCAAAAATTATCAAGAGTAATTGACATGTGACGTTTGGATAGATCCAATAATTTTTAGTTTCTCTTTTTTTAAAATAAAATAAAATAAAAATAAAATTTTGTAAACCATTATAATATTATATACATATATCTTTTTTCTTTTTTTTTCAATTATGATAATATATAGTTGCATACATATTATATTATATTATATATATACTTGTCAAAATAATTTTGTTTACCTTTTTTTTAACAAAAACGCCAAAAAAAAAAAAAAAAAGCATAGTTTAATTAGAAAAAAAAGGAAATATTTAAAATTATCTCTTTGCAAAATAATATATATATATATATATATATGTATTATCTGAATTATAATGCTATGAAAGTTGAACTTTTTTTGTGAGCAAATTGAAAGGGAAATGTATAATATATATATATATATATATATATATATTTATGTACATGTATATATGTATTTTTTTTTTTTTATTTTTTTTTTTTTTTGACTAGCTATTTATAATTTTTGAGCTAGCGCTAGCTATAAATCTTAAATAGGTTGTCTTTAACAAATAAATATCTTTGTAAAGGTTATAATGAATTTTGTGTACATTGATTGTACTGAAAGGATGTAATTTCAATGGTTTAAACATGATTTGTAAAATTTTATTTTCTGCTTCAGAATTAAAAACCGAAGAATGACAATCATCTTTAAATATATGTAAAAAAGCTTTGATATTGTTTATAGAATATTTTAAAATGAGTTTATTTGTTAAATGATATAATCTCATACTCATTTCATAATTTACAAGAGTATCTTTTTGTCCATGTATAAAATGAATTTGTAAATTATAAAAAATATCATTTAAATATTTATTCTTTTTAAAATCATTAATTATTTTAAAAAATTCTTTTAATACGATCATATTGTCCCAATGAACATAAGAACATTTTTTGTTCATAATAAATGAGCTTAATAAAAACAAGACACTATTATTAACAACACTTTTTACTAATTGTTGTGTATTAGTAAATGGAGCAATCAATATAACTTTGTCAACAGTAATTTTCAAATATTCTTTTAATATTTCTTCTTTTCTTTTCTTTCTTTCTCTTACTTTATTTATTAGTTCATTTATTGTAATCTTTTTATCCATATTGTAATTCTTTTCTTCTTTTATATTATATGAATTTGTATAATTCTCATCTGTATTTTCCTTTGTAATCATATTCATATCAGAATAATCATTAATCGTTATAGGACATAAAATATTATCAGAAAAATCATCTCCTTTTTTATCTTGTTCATTTATGTTTTTTTCATTATTATAATTTTTACGATTTAAAATATATTCTTTCATAATACTAGAAGATGAACAATTGATCTGTTCACCTAATATATCTTGAAATGTCAATATTTTCTTTTCATCATACACATATTCATTTATTTTTTCATTATTATTATTATTATAAATATTATTATTTAATTTTATATATAAATTACCTTCATTCTTTATCTCTTTAATTGGCTCCATTTCTTTTCCTTCATAACAAACTTTATTAATATCTTCAAAAAAGTCGTTATACAAACTTTTAGCAATATCTAAAACTAATTGTAAAGTAACACAACAACCTAAAGAATAACCAAAGATATTTATTGATATACTATTATTGTTTTTATTCTTTTCCTTAATTTCTTTTATGGCAACTTTTAAAGCTGATATAGCACTCGTTTTGAATGTTAAAGGAGATGGATGACCTATACTATTGTTATATGCAGGGTAATCTAACAATAAAAAAGCATATTCAGCATTTTGTTTTTTCTTTTTCTTTTTATATATAACTGGCCCATATATATCTGTATAATTTAATTGTTCCTTATTCCAGTTATTATTTTTTTTTTTTTTTTTTTCAAAAGAAGGATTTCTCCCTTGCATATGATAAGATATAAAATTGAAGAGTTCATCATCTACGTTTACATCGCTATTTTCATTATCACTTGGTTCCATGTATAAATCGTACCATTCTGAGTTTCCCTTATTTTTTTGTCCACTTGGTATATCGTATGTTTCATCGTATATTTTATTGTATGTCTTTTTATGTATTTCGTCGTCTGTTTCGTTATTGGTCCCTTCATGTGTCTCATCACATGTGTCTTCAATATCTGCGTCGTTTTTTCCTTCACTTATTTTTTCACATATTGATTCACTCATTTCTTCATTTTTTTCTTTTAACTGGTGTTCAATTGTATTCAACATTTCTTCAAACGAACCTTTTTTTTTATTAATAAAACTTGGGGTCTCATTTTGTTTCGATGTATTATCCACATAATTATTTTTATTGCTTGAATTCATCTGTGCAAATTTGACACATCTTCTGGGTTTTTTAAAAATTTTTTTCTTATTTTTTTCTTCATTGAACCCATCAAAAGTACTCATATTTTTCATGTTTTTCTTAACATTAGGTGTATGAAAATACATATTATCATAGTAATTATTTTTTCTTATATTCTTATAATACTCTAGGAATTCATGATAATTATGTGGGCCATATTCTTTATATTTTTCATAATAATTATCATAATATATTAGAATTCTTTTGTAAATTTCTATAGATGTATTATACAAATTGGTATCATAAAATAGTTTTTTTGGTAACTTATGAAATTTTTGAGATGGATGATATGTTTCATTTTCATTTTTATTTATTATATTTTTATTTATTATATTTTTATTTATTACATTTCGTTTTGTCAAATCTTTAGGTTCATATTTATATTTGTTTCTTTCCTTTTCTTCTTTTACTTTCCCAAACTTATTATTAATAGAAAAATCTTTTTGTAATGTCTCATTTGCACTTTTATTTATTTGAACTTTTTTCAAGCTTCTTATATATTTTTGATATTCATCTGGAGGAATTTCAGTTGCATACCTTAATACTTTATAGACAATATTTAAAGAATCCATTGATTTCATATCTTTTCCTCCAAAAATAACCCATAAAAAAATAGGTACTTCTTCCTCTTCTTTGGATAGTTCCTTTTTTATTTTTCTTCTATTTTTTTCTCTTATTGTATCAAAAATAGAATTATACAATTTAAAATTTAAAAAGTTCCTTATTTTAAAATTATGTATTTGTGTTTTCCTAGGTATTTTAAGAATGCTGTTTTTATTCCTAGTTGCATAACTTGCATTCTGTATAAATTTATGTTTATACATAATATTTCCTAAAACACGATTCCTTTTTAGATACATGAATTTATTTACTGTATCGTCCTTTACATTTTTGATAATTTTACCTTTATTATTAGAAAAAATGTTTTTATTATTTACTATATATTTATTATTTCCTATACTTTTATTACTATATGATAAATATTTACCTTTTGGTAAAATAGATTTATTTTTTATTTTATTTAACTTAACATGCTTAATTATATTTATTAAATAATTATAATAATATTCGAAAAGAAAAAAAAGGTTATTATTAATATAAGGATAAACGGGTTCTAATTTACTATTACTAAATGTCATATATATACATGAACAATCATATATAATATCATCATAAAAAGAAATATTTTTATTCTGTTTATAAAATATAGAAACATCTTTTTTATTATCTATTATTTCGTGTGAATTATTTTTATCTACACTTGATTCAAAAATGTAATTGGGTATGAATTTTATGGAAACCGTATTTTTATATAGTTCATTTGATTTATGAATTATATTATTATTATACAAATTAAAAAAATCTTGTTTTTCATTTAATATACATTCTTTTTTATATTCAAAGAAGTTCATATAATTATCATTATTTTTTTTATTTTTCTTATCAATTGTTAATGTATCATTTATATTGTTACATTCATTATTATTATTTGAATTATATATTTTTTCATTTTCTTTTAATTTAAAGGATGAATCTATTTCATTTTTTAGATGTAGATGGAAATTTTTCTTAACAGCTTTGATAGTAGAACAATTATCTATATAATATTTATTTCTTCTCATATTTATATCGTAACTATTTCGTCTTTTTTTTTTTCGAAAAAATGTCCAAGAACCATTATTTATAAAAGCATTATCACTAGTAATTTTTTGTATTCTTAAGGAATTTTCTAGCTGATATACATCTATAGGTGGTACTAAATATGCATTATAAATATATGGATAATTAAAATGTTGAGTATTCTTATCAATAATAACAATGTCTTTTATTTTTGAAACCATCAGTTCAAAATTTAGACGAATTATCTGATAATTATATAAGGTATCTTTATTATTTTGATTATTATAAAAGAAAAGTTCATACCATGTATTTTTATATTTAAAAAGATTCATATCTTCATATTCTATTTTTACAGCGGGTATATATATACTTGTGTTTATTTTACATTTATAATTTTCAAGTTCATATAAATATAATGGATTTTCTGGTAAACTTAAAATATCTCTTTTCAATATTTGTATATTCTTTACATTTGATAAAACATTTTTATATCTTTCTTCATTTTGATATATTTTAAAATCTTTAATATATACATTATCATTATCCACAAATAATTTTACTATTCTATCTTTTCTAAATATTTTATTTTTTTTTCGTAATTTAAACGTCTTATCAAGACGATATATATCATGTAAAAAATAATTCAAATATCCTTTCTTTTCCTTAGGTAGAAAATTTAGATATGTTGTTTTTAGTTTTTTTCTATCACAAATATTTGTATTTATAACATTTCTACTATATTCATTTTGATGGAATATATTCTTGTTTATTATATTTGTTATATTATTATTACTATTACATGTATTTATATTTCTAATATTTTTACCATCTTTTATATTATTTGCGTTCTCAATTATTTCTAAGTTTGTATGATCCGTATTTATATTATTATCTGTAGACAAATTTATGTTGAAAAATTGGTTCATAATAAAACCTTTCGAATTAAAGCGATTTTTTTTTAAATATTCATTACTAGATTTATATTTATTAATCAAATAATTTTTATAAATATTTGAAAATATAATTTTCCTTTTAATAGTATTATTTAAGACCTTCTTGTTAATATTGTTTGGTTCCTGTTCTTTTATATCCTTATTTTTATTTTCTCTTCTTATAAAATTTGTTAATATATTTTTTGTCTTTTCATTTTTTAAATAAGAAATATCCTTTAAATATATATTTTCTTTTATATTTTTATGATTATATGGTTTTACTAATTTTATGGTTGGATATTTTAAATGTACAAATTTAACTTTTGTTTTGTCAAAATTGATTTTTATCTTATTATTATTTAATGCAAAGTTATTTGATTTCATATAATTTATTTTTTCAAAAGAATCGTCTCCTTTTTTTCCTCTTATCCATTTGATATGAACATTTTTGTTTTGTCTCATATAATTATTTTTTATTAAAAATTGTTCATACGTTTCATTAGTTCCACCGTAATCATTCTCTTTTTTCCTTATAATTGAAGATATATTATTTTCTTTATAACACATATTTTTTAACATTTCTATTTTTGATTTGTCTATAAGTTTTTTATTTTCTATATTTTCATTTTCTTTTACATTTTTGGGCAACGTTTTTAAATTTAATTGAGTTTCCATATCATTTAAGGTATTTACTTTGATATCATCCTTATTATAACATTTTTTTAAAGAGCATGGTTTTATTTGTCCATGGTTATATGTATCTAAAAATTTAATACTAGGTTTAAGTATTATTTGATCATCTTTTTCCAGAAAATTTTCGTATATAAATTTTATTTTATTTTTTGAATTTCTCAACTTTTCTTCATTCTTTTTATCTATATTTAGACATAAAATAAAGAAACATTTTTTCTTCTTTATACATTTAAATTTCTCTAACATTTTATGTTGTTCTATAAAGACTTTTGTTATATTAAGTATTTTTTTTTTTTTCTTCTTTTTTTTCCTGAACTGTTCATATTTTCTGACTTGTTCAGGTTTTTTTTTCTTTTTCATGAGCCTTTGCAAATTTTCACGAAATGGATCTTTTGTAGAATGACTAAGCATATTTTGAAACTAAAAAACATAGAGAAAGCAAAAAAAGAAAAAGAAAAAAAAAAAATAATAAATAAATATATATATATATATATATATATAAACCTAAGTGTCCATGGTTAGAAGAAGGATATACCTTCTAACCGTATAAAAATAAATATATACATATGGTATATGTTCTTTTTATATTTTTTGAATGAAATGAGATTATAAAGTTTCTATTTAAGAAGATATAAAATAAATAAAATATAAAAAAATAAAAGATGGTTGTATAACGTTTTCTTATATATTTTTGTCGTATGAGAAAAATGATTAGGAAGATGTATAATTGTGATAACCTCTAAAGAAAAGAATATATTAAATACAGTATAGCCATTGAGCATTTAATGATTAATTTATATTCCTATTTAAAATGAAATTTTTTTCTTTATTTTTCTTGTATATATATATATATATATATATATTTTAAATGCACTTATTTCGCATAAACAAATAAATATTTTTTTCTTTCTTTTTGAGACGGTAATTATGTAGCTTTTACATTAACATTAAAAGATATAAATATTATATTCTCCACATATATATATATATATATATATATATATATATATATTTATTTATTTATTTATTTATTTATGTGTTTGTTTTGTTTTCCACATTTTTTTTAAAAAGTAACCCATAAAAATTAAACATTTTCATATAAATATATGTGCATATATTCAAAACGATTGAGATACAGATTAATTCAACATATATCCTTTTTTTTTCTCAAGTATTATTAATTTTTCTTTTTTGGTAAACAAGATATCATAAAAGCATAATTCTATATGAATATTTTTTATGACATAAAATACATGATTAAAGAAAGTGTTTAAAAATATATATTTATATGTTCCACAAGAATGTAGTTAAACATATATATATGTGTATCCTTTGAGATATATGTATATATATATATATAATTACACCTTGTAAATATTATATAAAATTTTGTATATGTTATATTAACATAAATATAATTATTAACATATTTTAAATATTTATAAGAAAAAAAAAAAAAAAATAGTTTTAATAGATGAAAAGTTTTTTTTTTTTTTTAAATTTAATAAACATAAATGACTAAACATGATATGCATTGTTAATTAATTAATTTACATATATATATATATATATATATATATATATATATAATTTCCGTTTTACTTTTTATACATTATTCTGAATATCTTTCTTATTTTTTTTATTTTTCTTTCCTTCCTTATCTTTCTTATTTTTTTTATTTGTCCTTCCTTCCTTATCTTTCTTATATTTTTTATTTTTTTTATTAATTTCCTTATTTTTTATTTTAAAATTTTCATTTTTCTTGGGAACATTTAAGGTTTGGTGTTCCTTTTCATTTTTATGGTTTTTAAATTTTTCTTTCTTTTTCTTTTTTAATTTATTCTTTTTCTTTATTTCATTTTTTTTATATTCAACATTTTGATGGTTTGTTATATGAACATGTTTGTTATGTTTTGTTTCTGATATAATATTACCATTTTCATTTTGGTGTTTTTTGTCTTTGTTTTTATCTTTGTTTTTGTTTTTCTTTTTTTTATTTGTATTATTTTCTTTATTAGTAAATACAGCGTCTGATCTTTTAATTAGTTTAGCTATAAAAAAGTTATCATGATTATGTTTATGTAAATAAATTCTTTTACATAAGGAGATTTTGCTTGAAAATTGTTTTTTCCTATAATGAGTTATACCAGAATCACCTATATTAATATGTGTTGGTAATAAATTAACATCTCTTTTTTTTAGTATATAATTTATAACTTGCTCATTTTCTTCTACACTTATACTACAAGTGGAATATACAAGAATACCTCCATTTTTTAAAAGATTAATTGCATTATTTAAAAGTATTTTTTGTTTTTGTGCAAGATCTCTTATTTCTTTTATAGTTTTTCTTCTAGCAGCTTTATTTTTATTAACAACACCTGTACCACTACATGGTGCATCTAACAAAATCTTATCAAACTGAAATGTTAAATGTTTTTGAATTTTTAAAGCATCTATACATGTGATAATTAAATTATTTATTCCCATTCTTGAAGCATGAGCTTCTATAGCTTTACATCTTAATTTATTTATATCATTTGCATAAACAACGCCTCTATTTTTTTTGAGAGTACACATGAATGTGCATTTTCCACCAGGTGCTGCACACATATCTAAGACCATATCATTTTCTTGTATATTTAATTCAAGAACTGGCATAAGAGATGAAGATGATTGTATAATATAATAACCATAAAGATATTCGTTTAATGAACCCACATTAGTATTAACATCTTTTATAGTTATTCCTACATTATTCCATGCTTCTCCTTCTTGTACTGATACATTTTGATTTTTCAAAATTTTTATAAGATTATTTCTTGTTATTTTTAAAGTATTTGTTCTTAAATGTATTTCTTTAGGCATGTTATTTATTTCAAGAAAAAGATATAGTTCTTTTATATCAAATATATAATATAAATATTTAATCATTTCTTTAGAATATTCATAATAATATGTATAATAAAAAAGTAATTCATTAATAATTGTGGATCGTTCTATTTTAATATTATTTTTCTTTGTATCATTTAATAATATTAATAAATATTTCATCCTATCTTCAATATCTTCATTCTTCATAAGTTTTTCATTTTTGTATACTCCAATTTGATTATGATAAATATTTTCTTTTTTATTTATATATATTTTCTTCATCCTTTTTGTTAAACCAAGTGATTTTCCATCTATTTTTTTCATATAACCTTCATCACTAGCTTCATCATCATTATATTGATTTTCTTCATTATAATTATCATCTTGATTATATGTTTCCTCATCATTATATTTATCGTCGTCATTTTGACTGGCCAAATCATCATAACTCATATTATCACTCGACGGAGCATCAGCTATATCTTCCTCATCATTGTCTACTTCTTCTTCATCTTCTTCTCCTACTTCATTATCATCATAACTGTTTGAAGTATATTCTTCTTCATCAGTATTATTTAATACAAAATTATCATTGTCAAATAGGTTAAGTGTTTTTTCCTTATATTCATTTTCATCATTTTTGTTATCAATTAATGCCTCAGCGTTTGACATATTATTAAAATACAAACAAATATATATATATATATATATATATATATATATATATATATATATATATATATATTTATATATTAATATTTATATTAATTCATATAAAAATTATCACAGAAGGAAACTATACATTCATAAATATAATATATATATATATATTTTTTTTTTTTTGCTTTTATCAAATTGAGAATATATTTATTATTAAAAGGCATATATAAATATTTTAAAATATTCACAATTATCTCATATATAATATAATAATGTACAATTTTTTTTTTTTTTTTTTTTACTACATTTCTATATATATATATCTACATATCTGTTGTAAATCAAAAATTTTTTTTTTGAACTAAGATAACGTCACATATTTAACAAACAAAAGGGGTAAAAAATTATATATGTATGGAATATATTATATGTTTATTATATGTTTATTTTATTTTATTTTATTTTATTTATTTTTATTTTTTATTTTTTTTTTTTTTTTTTTTTATATATATATATATATATAATTGAAGAATATGGGATGCTAAAGTAGTGGGGTACTATTCTATGAAAAAAATGAATTAATAAAATTATTATGTATAGATTGAAATAACAAAAGAAAAAAAAAAGTAATAAAATAAAATATTTCTTTATATATAAATATATATATATGTATATATATATAATATTTAATTATTTTTAAATATTATGAATACAGAAAAAAAAAAAAGGATATTTTGTAGATATATAAAACAAGGCTATATTAATGAATATTAAGTTAATATATGAATATGTAAATATATAAATATATATATATATATATATATATATATGTTCATATAACCAAATAACATAATGATGACAAAATAAATAAAAACTAAATTGGTGATTTATTCTTATAAAATAAAAGATAAATGAATAGATATTTATAAAAAAATATATTAAAATAAAATAATTATAAAATAAAAAAAAATAATTTATAGGTGTAAAATGAAAAATATTTGAGAACATATTTTACATCACAAAGATGTGTCATTGTTTTGGTTTCAGTTATATATATATATGATATGTTTTAAAACATATTAATAAGTATGTACAGTTTTTAATTTTAATAATAAAAGAAAATAAAGAGGATGTAAAAATCTTTAAAAATAAATTTATATTTGTATTCATTTCTCCTATCCTAAAAATGTATAAGCGTTGATAATTTAATCATTGAATCCTTCTTACAAAAAATAATATGTCATTAAAGGAAATAAATAACAAAATGGATATATATATATATATATATATATATATATATAATATAACGAATTTATAATATATATTTATAGCTTTTTACTAATATTAACACTTATAACTCAATCATATATTTAATATATATATATTTTTTCTTTTTTCTTTTTTCTTTTTTGACACAATATATATTTATTTTTTTTTTTTTTTTTTTGAATGATGAAAAATGAATCTACTGAAAAAGATAAATTGAGCGACAACATTAAAGACGAAGAAGACGTGACCTTATCAAATGTACAATCCGATTATCATTATAGCTTTTTACAAAGGTATAGTATGGAACTTAGAAAGGATTTACTAAATTGGTATTACAAATATAGAAGAAAATTACCATGGAGAGGTGATGAACCTCCTTTTACAACCAGTGTTCAATTGTATGAGAACAAAAAACAAGTGGATATTAGATGTTTTTTTGGTAAACATACAAAGGATGAGATAAAAATAAAAAACAATAACTCAGATAATGTTAAAAATCATGATAAAACAAAAGGTACAAGGATTTTAAAAATAAAAAAAGAACATAATGATTTATCATTAGAAAGATGTAAAAGATTAAAAAAGGAAGATAAGGATGAGGAAAAAAAATATAATTCATTAAGCGATTCCTTAAAAAGTGAGAATATTAAATCATTACATGATAAAATAAATAATAATAATAATAATAATGTGGTTGATAAAAATAATTGTAATAGTTCTTTGATTGTTTGTAAAGAGGAAAAAAAACATAATTTTACAAATAATCTTATGTATGATAAAGAACATTTAAATATCAGAGGGTATCAAATATATATTAGTGAAATTATGCTTCAACAAACTAAGGTACATACTGTTTTAAATTTTTATTTAAAATGGATGAATAAATGGAATAATATTTTTGATTTAGCAAAATGTAATTTAGATGATGTATTAATTTTGTGGAAAGGATTGGGATATTATAACAGAGCTAAAAACCTATTGGAATGTTGTAAAATTGTTGTTGATAAATATAATGGAATATTTCCAAATGATTTAAAATTGTTAAAAACACTACCTGGTATAGGTGATTATACTTCAAAAGCTATTTGTATACATTTATATAATAGGAAAGATATATGTATTGATACAAATATTATAAGAATATTTTCTCGTATTACTGATACTATAAATTATTATAATTCAGGAACATTATTAAAACATTGCGAAAAAGTTAGCGAAATATTATGTTCAGGTGAATCCAATTATTCTGACCTTAGTCAGGCATTAATGGATTTAGGCTCAAGTGTGTGCAACAATTCACCTGACTGTTCACAATGTCCAATAAATAAATATTGTATGATTTATTTAAAATCAAATAAAAAGAAACAATATAATTTATTTAATACGAAACATCCAGAACATTGTAACTTATGTGTTAATGATCGAAATGTTGAAATTAAATATGTTCCTTTAGCTAAAAGGAAAAAAAAAACCGATAAAATATGTCTTGTTTTGTTAATAAAACAAGATCACCAAAAAAAAAAAAAAAATATGAATAAAAATAGCTATACAAAAAAGCTAGAAAAAAAAAAAACAGCTAGCCGCCAAATTAAGGACTCCTATTTAGAAGATACATATATGATGATTAAAAACACTGATTCGAATTTATTTTCCATGCATTATTTATTTCCATTTATATTACTTGATACGTATGATAAGAATAATTGTGTGAAGGTAAAATTAACCTAAGAAAGATAATATATATATATATGTATATATATATATATATTAAACCTTATGGCATTTTGTATGTGTATTATTTTGTTTGTCACACTATTAACTTGGAAAGGATTTATCTATTTATCTTTTTTCATTATCTAATTATTATAAATTCATTTTTATATTATTTTAACTTTGCAGCATTTTAATGATCTTTTAAAAAGCCTGAATGTGACAAATTCGGAAAAAGACCGTTACCTATATGTAATAATATATATATATATATATATTTATGTATATTTATATTTATAATGTTTATTGTACAAATCAGTGAAACCATCTTTCATATAATTTTATAAATTATAGAAATATCTCATTTGAATTTAATTTATATATTTATCTTTGACTTTATTTTTTAGATAAATAATTTCAAACACAAATTTTCTCATCTTACTTATCATACACACATATATTTATGTACTGTCTCCGATTGGGTAAAGGGAATTATGTAAATACCTTGTTTTATATATTTATTAATTTTAAACATAAATAAATTTTTATTATATTATTTTATCTTTTAGGAAAATATGAGTATGAATAATGAAGAAAGGAAATGGGTTATATTGAAAGATATCAAGGTATTTTTTTTTTTTTTTTTTTCTTTTTAACTGTTAAAATGCAATTTTATATATAAATGATAATGTACTATATTGATGTGATATTATATATGTTTTTTCTTTTTTTTTTTTTTTTTTCTTTTTTTCTTGTTCTACAGAATTTTACTCATAATACGTTCTGTCAAAATATAATTGATAGTTACAAAAAAAGTTTGAATGATAAAATAAATGGATTGTCCGAATATTGTATATAAAAATATAAATATATTTGAACATGGATCAAATGTGAATTATATTTATACATTCAGTTGTATATATAAGAATTATTTTAATTTAGCATTTATATATTTCATTTTATTATTTATTTTTTTTTTTTTACGTGTATATAAAATTGTCTAATTTTTTTAACTATCGAACAAAATATATAGACTATTCTTTATTTTATTATTATTTTTTTTTTTTAATTTTTTTTTTTTGGCTTACTGTGGAAAAAAATAAAAAGAAAAAATAAATGAGTTAATATATAAATAAATATATAAATATAAATATATATATATATATGTATATATTGTTTTTTATTTTATTTGATGGAGTGAAAATATATTAATGGCTTAAAATATATTTTTCAATTATATAGTACATTGATATTTTTATTTTGTATTTTTTTCCTTTGTTTTGTGACATATTTATATAACTATATTGTTATATATTTTTATATAGCTTTATTTTCATTCTTCAAAAAAAAAAAAAAGAAAAAAATAAATAAAAGGAATAAGCTATCAATTTTTTTTTAAATAATATAAAAAGTTGGGTGTATTGTATTTATTGATAAATGTTTTGTTATTAAATACATTACTAAGATTTGTAGAGTTTGTATAAGAGGTGTAAATATTTATGCCTAATACTGTAAACTTGTAAAAATGAGTATAAATATAAATGTATGTATAATGTATGAATAATTTTTCCACTGTTACTATTGTTAGTGTCATCCAAAAAAAAAAAAAAAAAAAAAAAAAAAAAAAAAGATATAATATATATATATATATATATATATATATATATATATTTTGGATATTTTTATCATGGGAAATAAACTTACGTGCGGAGAAATAAAGAACGACGGTGTGAGAGGTTTAAAAAATGCATATAATTTAGAATTGCATAAGTCTAATATTTGTGTAGAAAATACTACGACGTGTGACGATAGATTTGAGGAAGAGAATTATTTTTATCGTTATGAAAATGAAAGCGATGTAGAAGAAGACGAAGACGAAGAAAGGAAAAGAGAATATAGTGAAGATGAAATAAAGGAAGAAGATAAAAATATTGTTGATAATAATAATAGTGATATTTATAATTATCATAATGATATTAGGAATAAAAACCAATTAAGGAAAAAAAGAGCGAATAAATATATGGATAAAAAGTATATTATAAATGTTAAAAGAATATTAATGTATATTAAAGAATATGAAGAGGATTTTTTATGCTTCTTCAAAAAGAATAATGCAACAAGTATCATATATTTAAAATACATCGTATTAAATTATAAGACATATATTATGATAATCGAGAAGGGTGTTATATATATAGGAGAAGTGAATGAAAATAATGAGAAAAACGGTTTAGGTATGATAATAACACCGGATCAATGTATTTACATCGGTGAATTTGAAGAAGATAAAATAACAGGGTTCGGTTTATATATACATTATTCTAGAAGTAAATATATAGGTTACTGGAGAAGAGGAAAAGCAAATAGATATGGTATATTTATACATCCTGATGGTACCTTTTATAAAGGTTTTTGGTTAAATGATAAACAAAATAAGAATGGTATTGAATATGTATATAAAAATTATGTATATATAGGGAATTATTGTAAAGGAGAAAAGAATGAATTCGGTATTTTTGTATGGAATAATGAATGTATGTATATCGGGAATATAAAAAATAATTATTTTTTTAATAGAGGTATATATTTTTTTAATAAATATAAAATATATATAGGTAAATGGAAATCGAATTGTGTAGATGGAAAATGTGAAATAATTTGGAAAGATAATAGACAATTTTTTGGATATCATCTAAATAATATAAAACAAGGATTAGGTATATATAAATGGGATGATGGGAGAATTTATTTTGGTAACTGGTTAAACAATAAACAACATGGTTCTGGGATCTTTATTTTAATTAAAAATTTTAAAGAGTATGAAAATTATATACAGTGTCCTATTTTGCTTTTATTTAAGAATACCGAAAAAATTAAAAAAAATTTTCTTCTTAATCTTTCAAAAGAAAATATATTTAATAAAGGAAATATTGGTAAATATTTTCATAACCTTCTAAATAATTATGATAATTATAATTTTTACAATTTCTTGTTTAATTTGTTGTATATTAATTTTTATGAATTATGTTCTTCTTTCTTTGATTATATAAAGAAAAAAAACATAATTCATTTTAAGTCCAATAATAATTTTTATAATACAATTAAGGATCATATATGTGAAGTAACAGATCGTTATTTTAATAATCAAGTTCGTAATAACAAAATGGCTCACGCGGATTCTTCCTTTTCTTTTCTTGTTCTCACAGATACATGTGATACAGAAAAAAATAGAGATAAAAAATATATTAATCATAATAATAATGTGGATGATAATCAAAAATATCATTCTCCAAATAATATAAAAATGAACAACAACGAAAATGGAATGTTGATTAATAGTACTAATAATCAAAAGAATAATACATTGCATAATAAAAATTTTCATGGTTATGATAATGAAAAAATAATCGTTGATAAACAAAAATATGAAAATAATAAAATTTATAAAGATTATGAAAATTATCAAGGCCCAGAACATCACGAAATGAGTAGCTCTACTCATGAACAAAAAAATAGGACGTCTAGTTTACTACCATTCCAAGATATACAACGTTTAATACTTTATATAAATTCAATAAATTTAAATGATATGAGTGAAAAGGACATAAATAAGAATAACCCCTTATTTTCCTATGCTTCTAAAAATATTCTTTTGAAATATGGTAAATGGAAAAATGGGAGGCTCAAAAAATGGTTGTACACTAGTGATGATAGCATTAGTGTTGTTAATAGGGATACCATAAATAATGATACAAATGTCTTATCACACAACGGAAAAAATAAATCTTTGCCATCACTTTGGAAAAATAATGACCGCAGAATAAAACATTTTTTTAACATTAAAACGGACGGTAATAATAAAAGTAATATGAATAGTAACAAAAATAGTAATATTAGTAGTAATATTAGTAGTAATAATAACAGTTACTCTTTGTCATCTCCTTCGTCATCTTCCATAAATAGCTTATATAAAACAATGAAAAAAAAAAAAAAAAAAAATTACATTAATGAAAAAATATATAACCCAGCACATCAAATTGGAAAGGACACCAACGGTAAGAGGGTGATTCCCCAGAATGATAATAATAAATATATTTATCATCATAATGAAAAAAAAGATATATCATATGATAATGATCATTATTGTTATCATCATAGTGATGAAGATGATAATATATATTTGCACAATGAAGAAAAGAAAAATATTCATGAACTTTATGATACAAAAAATATAAAAAATGACAATATGGAAACATATATAAAACCACAAGGAGTAAATCATAAATTCAGTAATGGTTATAATTTCAAACAACACCATTTATCATTTATCCATAATATAAAGGAATATAATGATATACAATTACATGAAAAAAGAAATATAAAAAAAAAAAAAAAAAATGTGGAAAAAAAAAATAAATTAAAGAATAAGTTGATGCATTATAAATATTCATGTAATACAACTAGTACGAGTGATCGTATTTCAAAAAAATCAAATAATTCTATATCTTTTTTGAATACTAGTATTAATAGTAGTATACAATCCTTAGAAGATAAAAGAAAAGATAAAACATATAACAGTACTGGGAATTATCTAAACGATAAACGTGTGGTCACAGATATTTCTTATAAGCATATACAAAAAAAAAATAAAGAACAGACTGAAATAACGTATGTTAATAATATCATGAATGAAAATAAAAAACAACAAAATGATAATGAAGATATAAATAAAGTGGACAAAATAAACAGAGTAAAAAATATAAATAACAAAGAAAATATAAACAGACAGAAAAATATAAATTCCAAAGAAAATATAAACAAATTGAAATATATAAATACAAAAGAAAATATAAACCAAATTAATAAGAACGAAGAAATGGATTTTTATGCACAAAGTGGTGATAACAATATGACATATGTCAACTTGGATGATATTAAAAAGAAAAATAAACAAAATATGATAATAAAAAAAAAAGGAATTATAAGACAAAATAAAATGAATAAAAAGGAAACAGACTCAAATGAAAGTCTTATAAATCAAATGGAGACAGATAAAAGAAATTCAAAAAATACAAAAAATACAAAAAATACAAAAAATTCTACCTTGCCATATAAATATAAAAATTATGATTTACCAAAAAAGGGTTTCTCATTAATCTGGAGTCTTAAAAAAAGTAGGAGAAATTCACCTTTATCTACAAAGGAAAAAATTATGTATCAGAATGATGATCAAAGTTGTGATGATCATTATGATAAAAAATATGTTCAAAATAATGAAATAACAGATACTCAACAAAAAAAAAAATCCTTTTTTAGAAATTTTCTAAGTGTAAACAAAAACAAAAAAAAAAACACACACTAAATAATTTGGTGTTATCAAAAATTTTAAATAAATAAAAAGACTCCATTTATTTATTCCTCATATTATATATATATATATATATATATATATATATATATATATATATATATAGTCACATAGTTATATTTGTTTACACATTTTGTCTATTTTTTTTTTTTTTTCTTTCTATTATTTTTGGTTCATTTATTTTTATTTTATGCAACTAATTACATACACCCGTCGATATATTTTAAAAATAATAATTTAGACAAAATCTTTTTTTTTTTTTAAGTTTTTTTTTTTTAAATAAATTGTTTCATAATATATATTAATTATATATTATATATTCATATATAAGTTTAATGAAATAAAATAAAAAAAATTAGAATACAAAAAAGTAAGGGAAATCAAAAAAATAAATATGAAAACGCCTATGCAACAATATAGTTATACAGGCTGTATTATGAGAGAAAAAAAATATATATATAAATAAATATATATATATATATATATATATATATATATAAATACATACATCTATTAATTGTGAGAATAAATTCAGTAAATGTATGCATACGAGCATTCTTTAAAAATATGCTAAAGAGAATAAATATATAGCATATTTATTTGCACGTATTTATTATTATATACTACTTATGGAATAACAAAACAATGAAAACTAAAATGTGCACAATATGGATATGTAAATTTATGAATGAATAAATATAAATATATATATGCATATATATATAAATATTTTGATGTCATAAAATTTATATGAGGTACTAAAAAAAAAAAAAAAAAAACTACACAAAAAAATACTAAATATATATTTATATTTCTCTTCTTTATGATAATTTTTGTAAAACAGTATGCACCTGTAAATATGTATATACTTGTTTCATTCATCCTTCCTTTTTTTTTTTTTTTTGGGGGGTGGGGGGAAGATGTTTTAAAATAATTTTTACACTGTATATTATATTATCAACATAATAACATTTATAGTAATTTTGACAACATGTGTAAGATGTTGCGGAAAAATGAGAATGCATCAAATGAATTAAAATAAAATATACATATATATATATGTATGTATCATATGAATTAATTTATCCCATTTTACGAAAAATTATAATATTAAAAATAAAAAATATAATACTGCTTATTGTGTGTTACAAGTATATTCTTTTAATATAAATATACATATGTAAGAACGTCTGAAATCAAACTTTAAAATAAAATACTTTTGAATATAATATATCCAAAGTTGAGGTTATAATACTCAAGATAATTTCCTTATCTTTATATATCTTTAAATATTTTTTAAATTTATTTATAAATACCATATATAAATTTTTTGGTATTTGATAAAAATGATATATAACCTTTTCCCTTAAAATTTTAAATGTAAAAACTAACGGTTCAAGTAACCCATCAAAATATTTATTTAAAAGTAACTCATCGCAATCATACCAACATTGTCTTGTTGATATCCATGACATTAAACATAAATTACACGTTTCTTTTATTTTCACACTTTTACAAAAAATATATGCTTTAATTATTTCTCCTAATAAACTCTTTTTATTTATATTATTTATTTTGTTTTCATTATTATATCTGTCATAACATTTTGTACCTTCGTTTAACAATTCGTCTAGTTCATTCAAATCAGAAACGTCCCTTAAATTTATGTAAAAATTCCATTTGTTACTATCCTTTTCTTTTATATTATAATTCATATAATGTCTTATCTTATTACGCATTTTTTCAAATTTCCTTTTTTTTTCTTTTTTTTTGCTTTTATAGAATATATATATATATATATATATATATTATTTATTTTTATTTATTTTTATTTTATTTTTATTTTTTTTTCTTTTTTTTTAGGTGTGCATGATTTTTGGCTATTTGTATGACCAGGCAAGGAGCTAGCTAAATTCATTTATTAAAAGAATAAAATTAGGAACATACACATATTTATATATATAAATATATAAAAAACATACAAAAAAAAAAAAATAATAATAAAAAGTAATATAATAAAATAATATAGAAAAAAACTAAAAAATAAGAAAGGGAAAAGGAAAAGAAAAAGGAAAAGGAAGAAAAGAAAAAAATAGAAATAACAATAAAATGATAAACAAATAAAAAAAAAAGAAATTTTACGTGATAAATGCTGTATTATATATGATTTTTGTAATATAAAAATATTGTTATGTGTAAAGATTTAAGTTTTTTAAAAGAAATATGATTAATGTAAGTAAAAATATTTACAAATATATATTATTAATTATAATGCTATTATATATAAATGTGTGTACTTATAAAATAAGCATTACTAGTTTAAATATAATTGAAAAAAAAAAAGAAATATATATATAATATTAATAAATAATAATAATTGGGGGCTTTTTTTATATTATAAATAAATATGTCTCATAAAAAAAAAAAAAAATAAAAATAAAAATAAAAATATGTAATATATATATATATATATATATATTGAATATATAAACTTTATTATTATTTTTTTTTTTAAGGACTTCTGAAAAGTATATTACATTATTTATATTATAATATACGTACAACTTATAAATAATATAATAATAATAATAAATATATAAAATATTAATAAAATCTAAATATATATTATTATATATATTTATTAATATATTATAAAATTATAACCATCTACTGTTTGTTTGGGATATGTATTATGAAAAAATAAAATATGTATATTTATATAATAACTTAGAACGTTCTTTCAAATAAATAATCATTCTAATAAAATCTTAATAATAATTTTATGTTATATATAAAATATATTATATATATATATATATATTATATAATATTACTAGGCATACATGTAAAAAAAAAATAATAATAAATTATTATATATATAAATACATTTTTTTTTATATATCACAAAATATTATAAAAATTATAACCTCTATTCATCCGTGATGAGTAATGAAGAAATACATTTTTCTTTAATTTTGTTCAGATATTCCTTTATTATTTAATATTTTTCAAAAGATAAAATTTATTAGAATTAGGTTTTGTTCTTCATTCTTATCTTTTTAAATGCAATCTGTAATGATATATATTTAGTATTATTTTTACATGCATTTAATATACAAATATCCGGTTAATCGAATACATAAAAAAAAAAAAAAAAAAAAAAAAAAATGTTTACATACAATACATTATTATGTAGTGTATAAATATTATTATATATATATATATATATATAATAATTATATTATAATAAATATATTCATTTTTTTATTTAATTGAAAAACGTGTAGAGGAACTGATTAATAAAAATATAATAAGAAAAAATATTAATTATATATTACTTTATATATATATATAATTATTGATGTGTTAATTTTTTATGAAATCGTGAACATTTATATATTTATGTTATTGTGATTATATTAATTTAAAAATGTTCTTAAAGAAAGAAATGAGCATATAATAATGAGAAAATATAATATATATATATATATATATATATATATATATATTTATTTATTTTATTGCAACAAAATGTTTATGTTATAATTAACCATATTAAAAATAAAAGAAAAAAATGAGTGATTACAATTCTTTAACACAAAGTAAAGCATTTTCTATTGAGGAAATATACGGAAGTGATATAACAAATGAAGAAAATAAATTAATTATTGAATTTATGCGGAATATGGTAAATGAAAGGAATGCCCTTCCAAGTAATGTAAATATAGAGATAAATGTGGTAAATAATAATGATAGTACAAATAAAAATGCAAGTAATAAAACACATAACTTGCTAAATATTTTGAATAAATATACCTTAAAAGAAAAATTAGATGAAAACTATTTAAAATATGAAAATAAACTAACTTGGAAAAGTAACATTGTTGAATATATAAATAGATTAAGATATTATATTCATAAAAAATATAATCGAAATATAATTGATACGTTTAAATATAATTCATGTAATTGTTCTATATTGTCTTCCTTACAAAAAGATAATGATTTAATACATATATTTTCTTCACAAGCTTTTTGTGTACATTTATATATTTATGGTATTAATTATAAACAAATCATATATTATATTGATATAATAGCTAACCACTTAAATAATGATAACGAAACAAATTTTATTTTTTTTATATGGTTAATATATCTACTAATATTATTGGATTCATTACAGGCACTTGATTCCAATGTTTCTTCAAACTTACAAATAATAAAACGTTTCTGTATAAACAAAATTGAAAACTCCCATCAAAATTATGTTGAATCGAAACAAGATAATTTTTTAAGTTTCCTAAAAAACTTTTATTGTACATCTAAAAATAGTAATAATTACATTCCTTCATATTACACAATAGATATATTTTATGTT
>LT969560.1:1031113-1033613 GCA_900097035.1 Plasmodium blacklocki (nom. inval.)
TTTTTCCCCCTCTCTCCTTCATTTTTATTATAAAATTATATAGTGTTTTATATATATATATATTATATATATATATATATATATATATATGTATGTATGAATTATAAATATTGCTGTAAAGAGTAAAAAGAAGTATATACAAAAATATAATAAAATATAATATAATGTAATATATATTTATTTGTATATATATATATATATTTTGTATAATATTTATTTTTCTTCAGTTGTGTTTATTTTTGGTATTATATAATTTTTATATGTTATGTGTTAAATAAATAAGATTTAAAAAGAAACAAAAATATATTAATATAATATTATATATTATAATTTTATATTATTTTATAATGCTTTAAAACTAAAAAAGAAAAAAAGAAAAAAAGAAAAGTTAAAAGAAAAGAAATTCATGAGTTCGAAAAAAAAGTCATCAATTATATTGTCCCACTCGGTTAAAGAAGATGTATCTGTGTCCTCAGAAAAAGTTGAAATATCGAAAAGGGAGATGAATTCAAATGGTAATGTTAATAATAATGAGAAGAAGAAAAGCATATTAAGTTATTTAAGTTTGAAAGGATATGATATGCCATCTTCCTTAGATGACCTTTTGACAAAAGAAGAAATAAGATTATCCTCAGAACAGAAAACACCCTTTAATATAAATAGGAGTGTGTTATTATTTGTATATTTTATGTTAATAGTATTAACCAATCGTTTATTTTTTGGATGGCCTAATTTATCAAATTTATTGTTTAGAGAAGATACTTATATATGGAAATGTCGAAAAAATGAGCATGGAGAATATGATAGATATGATGATAAGAGATATTCATGTGATGAACAAGATAAAGCTGTACAAACAATATTTATATTTGGTTCTTCTGCTTATTTTGCATTTTCATTTTTTAATGGATTAATAGTAGATTATTTAGGTTCACGTTTTAGTATGTTATTAGGACATATATTAAATTTAATTGGATGGGTATTAATGTTAATGTCAAATGAACATTTTGATGCTTATGTAATAGGAGGTATATTTATGTCAGCAAGTATTGATTTAGCATCATTTTCTACATTAAATGCATCAGGATTATTTCCAGGGAATGAAAATTTAATAGTAAATATAATATCTGGTGCAGGTTCCTTATCGACTGGTACTATGACTATATTAGATCTTATAATAACTCGTTATGATTTGCCTTTCAAGACATTTATGCTTTGGTATATGTGTATTAGTGTATCCTTTTTTTTCTTATTAACAATTTTTTTATTTCCAAAAAATCGATATTATAGACAATATGAATTTGATAATTATTATAATAATAAAGAAATTGACTTAAAAGAGTATGAAGATTTTGATAATTGTACGAAGAAAATATATAACCATGATAAGAAAAAAGATGTAGATAAATATTATAACAATGTAAATAGTAGTGGTGGTGGTAATAGTAATTTAGTTGGTAACAAACATGAGGGTCGAATAAGTATTAGAGAATTAGAATTGAAAAATGTAAATTCTTCTAAACATGTATTAAATGATTTAGAAAATAATGATAATAAAAATGATGAATATGCTGTAAGTACAAATAATAGTAGTAATATGGTTAAGAGCAAACTTAATATATTTAATTCTACAACAGTTAAAGATTTAATTAAAATATTTACATGTGCACACTTTTTATGTTTATGGATATATGGACCATTAAATGCTATATATAATACATTCTATTTTAGTGTCGTTGAAAATATATTATCAAAAGATAAAAATGATATTTTAGGATATATCTTACCATTTTCCTTTATACCATGTGTGCTATTAGGTAATTTATCAGATAAGTTTGGCGTTATGCTTATGTTTACATATGAATTAATTTTTGCCTTTTCTATGTATGCTTTTAGTTATATTAAATCAAATTGGGCTCAATGGATATCAGTTATATCTAATGCATTATATTCTGCATGTGCAAATGGACAATTATGGACATTCATTTCTTTTACCTTTAGTTCTAAATATCATTCTACATTAATAGGTTTCTTGAACTTAGTGTGTGGTGTGGTATCCTTTGTGCGTCTATCTTTATTTGAGTGGGCAAAATATGCGAACTATGATTTTACATATATCAATCTCTTTATAATAGCTTTGATAGTAGTAAATATAATGATAGTCATATGTATGGTGTTTATAAGACGTATTAAGGGAGAAAAGGTAACATATGGAGACGATGGCTCAGCGAAGTAGTTTTTCCTCCCTCCCCACCCAAAGGAACAATATGAATACAAAAATATATACATATAAAAGAATAAATATAAATATATAAATGTATACATATAAAAAAATAAACATAAATATATAAATATAAAAAAATAAATATAAATGTATAAATATATAAATGTATACATATAAAAAAATAAACATAAATATATAAATATAAAAAAATAAATATAAATGTATAAATATATAAATGTATACATATATATTTATATGTGTGTAGTTTTTTTTTTT
>LT969560.1:1038613-1051113 GCA_900097035.1 Plasmodium blacklocki (nom. inval.)
TTAAAATTTATAAAAAAATGAAAATGTAAAAGTTAAATTTTTTTTTTTAATTTTTTTATATAAATATAAATAATAATAATTATATATAAAATAACATGAAAATAAAAATATTATATATTAAAATAGGAACATATAATATTATATATATATATATATATATATATATATAATAAATATAATAATCTTTATTATTATATAAAATTTTACAAAATAATATATTATATATATGAATATATTGTTTTTTTTTTTTTTTCTTTTTTTAATTTGATATTTTATATAATAAAATATAGTAAAAATAAATAAGTGGGTATCATTCAGTTGATATATATAATAAATAATAATATATACATATAAAAATATATATATTCATTATTATATATATATATATATATATATATATATTTATTTTATATTATAATCCTTGGTATGGACATTTGTTTTCTTTTTATTAATACACCTATATATATATATAAAGAAATATAAATATTATATTAATATAATATATAAAAATTTGATAAAATATGATTATAGGAATAATAATATATATAAAAATATAATATATTTTATATATTTATATTAACTTATATAAATATATTATAAAATGAATATTGTATATACATATATTTATAATATATATATATATAATATAATACATATATATATATTATATATATATTTGTATGTCCCCTTTTTTCACTACATACTATAATAAAAAATAATAGGTTTCTTTTCATTATAATATATAAATATATATATACCACATATATAATATAAATATAATATATATATATATATATATAACATATTTATTATTATATTTGAAGAAAAAACGAAATAAAAAAAAAAAGAAGGGGGAAAAAAACAATATGCAATAACTCTCAGTAATCCCACTATAATTTTCTTTTCTGTTTTTTTTTTTTTTTACATGTTATATAATTATTTATAAATTTTAAAAAATAATTTAAAAAAAAAAAAAGATAAGTTTTGCTTAATGTAAAATATGCATTTTTTTTTTATATTATTATAATATTTTCATTCCATTTCTTTTCTTTTCTTTTTTTTTCTTTTCTTTCCTTACTTTGTTTGGAAAATATAAATATTTCATTTTATATATAAAGAACTCCTTATTTATGGTAAGCTTTTTAAAAATAATTATAACACAAAATATGTTCAAATGTAATAATATGAATAACTTTATTTATATAAATATATAAAAAAATAATGTTGTCATTTTTTTTTTTTTTATTATTATTGTAAAGAAGAAAAAAAAAAAAAAAAAAATATGATAAATACTGATATATTTATATGTTTATATATATATTTTTTATATGTAATAAAAAATAAATATAATTACAAATCCTATGACATTGCAAATTTTTTTTTTTTTTTTTTTTTATAATTTATTAAACTAAAATAACATATATATATATATATATATTTATATGTCATCCGCATTCTATTTTATATTATAAATATTTTATATATTACCTTTTTTATTTCATATGTATAGGTTAAATTGATTGTCGGACAAGCAAAGTTGTACTGCCAGTCTCCATAAAAACATCAAACTGTTTAAATAAAAAAATATCTTGTTGATACCTTTTTTTTCAAGGCATTACTTTTTCTTATATTTATAATATAATATATAATTTTTTTTTTTTTTTTTATTTCCCATATTCCACATAATATTTTAATAAAAATATTATTCTATATATTTAAAAAAAAAAAAAATGGCGAAATTATCCAAGCAGCAGAAAAAGCAAATGTACATTGAGAAGCTTAGCTCTCTCATTCAACAGTATTCAAAAATATTAATTGTACATGTAGATAATGTGGGATCTAATCAAATGGCTAGTGTTCGTAAAAGTTTAAGAGGAAAGGCTACCATATTGATGGGGAAAAATACGAGAATTCGAACTGCACTTAAAAAGAATTTACAAGCTGTACCTCAAATAGAAAAATTGTTACCTTTAGTAAAATTAAATATGGGTTTTGTATTTTGTAAAGATGATTTATCTGAAATAAGGAATATCATTTTAGATAATAAATCTCCAGCACCAGCAAGATTAGGTGTTATAGCACCTATAGATGTTTTTATTCCACCAGGACCTACAGGTATGGATCCTTCTCACACATCATTTTTTCAATCGCTTGGTATATCTACAAAAATTGTTAAAGGTCAAATTGAAATACAAGAACATGTACATTTAATTAAGCAAGGAGAAAAAGTGACAGCTTCATCAGCAACACTTTTACAAAAATTTAACATGAAACCCTTTTCTTATGGTGTTGATGTAAGAACTGTATATGATGATGGTGTAATTTACGATGCCAAAGTTTTAGATATTACTGATGAAGATATATTAGAAAAATTTTCAAAAGGTGTATCGAATGTTGCTGCATTATCTAGAGCTACAGGTTTGATTACAGAAGCTTCTTATCCACATGTATTTGTAGAAGCATTCAAGAATATTGTTGCTTTAGTTATAGATTCAGATTATACTTTCCCCTTAATGGAAAATATTAAAAAAATGGTTGAAAATCCAGAAGCCTTTGCCGCAGTTGCTGCACCTGCATCTGCAGACAAAGATGAAGAACCCAAAAAAGAAGAAGCCAAAAAAGTAGAAGAGGAGGAAGAAGATGAAGAAGATGGATTCATGGGATTTGGAATGTTCGATTAATATGTGAACAAATATAAACATAATGCATTATATTATATATATATATATATATATAAAAAATTTTTTTTTTTTGTATATATTGTTTTATATGTTTTATGTATTATATGAAAATTCGAAAAAAAATAAAATAAAAAAAAAAAAAAAAAAAAAAAAAAAAAAAAAAAAAAATCAGACAGGTACACATTCCATGTTCAAAATGTAGCATAGTAGAGGCGAAGTAGAAGAAAAAATAAAATAAAATGAAATATAATAAAATATAATGAAATATAATAAAATATAATAAAATATAATAAAATATAATAATTTCCGAGGAATTTTTTTTTATATTTATTTTGGCTTCTAATGGTAATATTCAAATTATTATATTAATATATTATATATATATATATATGTATATGTTAATGAAATGATGTGAGTGAATAAGAAAAAAAAAAAAAAAAAAAGTAAAATATATATATTTTTATATTTATGTTATTTTTTGAATGAGGAAAAAAGTTCTCAAATGTTCGCAGTTGAGAGTTTTTAGAAAAAAGCTCAATGAATTTTTATTGTAGCCTTCACTTAGATGTCTGACATAAAAACATAAATATTTATTCGAAAAAATATTTTTAAAATAAAAATTAACAAATTTGTATCAATCTATATATATATATATATATATATATGAATAAAATTTACAATATATTATATATTTTTTGTGAATGAGGAAAAAAGTTCTCAAATGTTCGCAGTTGAGAGTTTTTAGAAAAAAAAAGCTCAATGAATTTTTATTGTAGCCTTCACTTAGATGTCTGACACAAGAAATATTTATATAAAAGAATAAAAATGATTTTTTTGTTTTATAGTAATATTCACATTTGTAATTATATATATGATACATTTATTTTTTTTGTATCTTTTATATTTTATAGGGTTATGAAAAGATCAGTTTATAAGAAGTATATATTATATGAATATATGAGGAAAAAGTAAATAATATTTTATATTTTAATAAAAGCATAATATTGTATTATACGAATAAAAAGTTTTCTTATAATTTTGAATAAGCTTTGAAATTATAAGTGTACAATTTGTATATGTATGTATAATTAATAATAATAAAATATATTACATATATATATATATATATATATATATATATATATGTGTACATTTTTTTTTTTTTTTTTTTTTTTTTTTTTTTATTAATTAAAAACCAAATTAAAATTTTTAATAATTGTTTAATTATTTTAAAGAAAAAATAATAAAAATGAATAAATATATAAATTAATATATATATATATATAATTTTTTTTGGATAAAGAAGACCAGACAGGTCTCTCTATATATTATATATATATATATATATATATATATATATATATAATATATAACTACTTTTAAATTGGATTTTAATTGTAATAAAGAAAAAATCTAATGAGTAAAAATTTATAAAGCGCTCTATTAATATATATATATATATATATTTATGTGTGTATATATGTATTTTTTTCACTAAGCATGTTTTTATACACTTAACCAATATTCATAATATAAACATATATGTCACATTCATAATTCTTATTAAATTAATATGTTTTTACAATAAAATAAAAAAAAATAAATATAAATAAATAATATAATAATAATCTGTTCAAAGTTTCTTAAATTTAAGAGAAAAGGAATGCATAATTTAGTATTAAAAAAAAAAAAAAAAATATTATATATATATATATATATATATATATAATATTACTTTATGCATATATATATATATATATATATATATATAAATATGTTAATATATTTATATACATATTATATTATATAATATTATATAAATTTTTAAAACAAATAATTTAATAAGGTGAAAATGTACAGTTTTATATAATTTTTTATTTTGCAAAAAAATAAAAATTTGGTGTTCATATATATAATATAATATAATATATTTTTCTTTTGTGTTGGAAAAATTTTCTATGAATAGAAATTTTAAATGAAAAAAAAATTTGAAAAAAAGTTATGAAAGAAACTACTATATGTAAAAACATATCATACATATATAATATATATATGAGAAAAAATTATATATTTTTTTATTTTTTTTTTTTTTTAAATAATAATATATCATACATAATTTTTTATACATATATATATTATATATTATTATAAAGTATTTTTTTTTTTTTTTTTTTTAAATAATATTCCATACATTCATAATATATTTATTATATTATATATGTAAATTATTTGTATAATATTTAATTTTTTATTTCATATAAATAAAGGTAGTAGTCCATATATTATAAATATATATTATGTATAATATTTTTTAATGTAAAGGAAAAAGATAAAAAAAAAAAAAAAAAAAGAAGAAAAATGATGAAATATTGTATAATTTAGTAAACTGAATTTTTGAAAGAACATATATATTTATATATGTATATATTTTCATATATTTCTTTAAGGCTATTTAAATAAAACGAAATATATATACTTTTATATATAACATATATATATGTGTTGTCATCAATTAAAAGTTTTATAAAATATTTTTGTGTATTTCTAAGTATATATATAAATATAAATATATATATATATATATAGGAAGATTTATTTTTTTAATTGTTTTCTTATAAGTTAATTTGATAGAATTTATATATTATTTTATATTTCATTTTTTATATTTTATATTTTATTTTTTTTTATAAAAATTTTCCAAAAATGAATGTTGAGAATATTTTTGGAAATGAAGAAGTTAATGTAGAAGAAATTGAAAAATTGTCAAATAGTGAAATAAAAACTCGTGTAAGTTTAATTGATACAGAAATAAAAATATTGAAGAATGAACATACAAGATTAAAAAATGAATATAAGAATTTACAAGAAAAGATAAAAGATAATGTCGAAAAAATTCATTTAAACAAAATGTTGCCTTATTTAGTAGCTAATGTAGTGGAATCATTAGATTTAGAAGATGAAGAAGAAGAAAACGAAATAAAAGATGAATATGATTTATATGATAATAATTTAAAATTAAGCCATGAAGGATTTCGTGATATAGATGATGAGAAAAGAGGAAAATGCATGGTTATTAAAACATCAACTAGACAAACAATATTCTTACCAGTTCCAGGTTTAATAGATGCTTCTGAACTTAAACCAGGTGATTTAGTAGGTGTTAATAAGGATAGTTACTTAATAATTGATAAATTACCACAAGAATATGATAATAGAGTTAAAGCTATGGAAGTTATTGAAAAACCATCAGAAGACTATTCTGATATTGGAGGTTTAGATAAGCAAATAGAAGATTTGGTAGAAGCTATTGTTTTACCAATGTTACATAAAGAAAAGTTTGAGAAAATCGGAATAAAACCACCGAAGGGTGTATTAATGCATGGACCACCAGGTACAGGAAAAACTTTATTAGCTAGAGCTTGTGCATCTCAAACCAATGCTACATTTTTAAAGCTAGCTGGACCACAACTTGTTCAAATGTTTATTGGAGATGGTGCAAAAATGGTTAGAGATGCTTTCAATTTAGCAAAAGAAAAAGCACCTGCTATTATTTTTATTGATGAATTAGATGCTATTGGAACAAAAAGATTTGACAGTGAATTATCAGGTGATAGAGAAGTACAAAGAACTATGCTTGAACTATTAAACCAGTTAGATGGTTTTAGTACAGATGATACAGTTAAAGTAATTGCAGCTACTAACAGACCAGATACATTAGATCCAGCTTTATTAAGATCTGGACGACTTGATAGAAAAATTGAATTACCACATCCTAATGAAGAATCAAGAGCAAGAATTTTGCAAATCCATTCAAGGAAAATGAATGTCCACAAAGATGTCAATTTTGAAGAATTAGCCAGATCAACTGACGATTTTAATGGAGCACAGTTAAAAGCGGTTTGTGTTGAGGCTGGAATGATAGCCTTAAGAAGAGGAGCAACTGAAATTGATCATGAAGATTTTGTGGAAGGCATTACATCGGTATTGTCGAAAAAGAAGAGTACCTTGAATTATTTTACTTAATTTTTTTGTATATGACTGGGGATATAATCAAATAGTAAAGTATAAAGATTATAAGTATATAAAGGTATATGCATATGAATGTTATATATATATATATATATATATATATATGTTTTATTTATTATTTGGTTATTTTTTTTATTTTTTTTTATTTTTTATTTTCCTGAATATGCAATAACTTTTGTGTACAAACTAGCCATTTTTTATAAATTAATTTTTTTTTTTTTCCCTCAATTTACCTGAACGTGTTCATACAAAATGGAGCACTGCAAAAAGGAATAAGTAAAAAAATAAATAAATAAATATGATATATATATATATATATATATATTTATTTATTTATTTATACGTTTCATTTTGTGTACATTTTACATATATGAATAATAATATTTGACCTTAAGGGTTACACAAAAGAAATATATACATACCTATATAAAATACATTAATTTATGGAATATGTCTTAATATAAGTAATTCTGATATTTTCCTATTTCTCTCAAAAGGTATGAATAATTAGATAAATATAAATAAATAAATAAATAAATAAATAAATAAATAAATAAAAATAATATATATATTATATATATGATTTTATTTAAGGGTGTATATTGTTCTATTATAATATAAGGATATACAATAAAATTATTTTTTTGTTTCAATTATTTCTTATCTATAATATTGTTCGTATTTTATATTATATATCTTTTGTTTATTATTTTGTTATTTTTTTTTTTTTTTACATATTTTATATATTCTTCAGTGCTTTTTTGTACCGAACACATTTTATATAAATGTTACTTTTAAAAATATTTTTAAATTGAAATTGTTTTATAAAGAATAATTGAACATTAAACATATGTTAATAATATTATATATATTAAATTATATATTTTATATTATGTATAAAATGTTATGTGCATTTATATAAAAATATTTAAATAATATAAATAAAAAAGGTTCATTTATTTTATTTTTTTGGTGTGATAAATTAATAATTTGGTCTCTCTCTTTTTTTTTTTTTTTTTTTTTTTTTTTTAAATTTGAAGGGTATAACTTGAAGGTATATAAAATAAAAGAATAATAATAAATAATAAAGAATAAAAATAATAATATATATATATATATATATATATATTGAAAATATTTGATAACTAGAACAATATTAATAATGAAAGAAAAGGTATATATTCACTTTACGAAAGGTAGTGAAATAAATAAATAAATATATATATATATATATATATATATATATAATATATTTTTGGTTTATATAATAATTATATGCGAAATAACACAAAACAACAGTTATAGTTTCTTTTAACGTTTTATTAAAATGGAAAAGGAGGAAGAAAAACTGAATAATGGTTTAAGGGTTGAAAAGAAGGGGGAACTTTTAAAGAGTGAAAATATTCTGAACATTATGAATAACCCCATGACATATGTAATAGAATCAATAAAATATAAATCTGTTTTCGATATAAAAAAAGATCTGATATTAATGAAAAATGTAATTCACAATGATATAATAAAAATATTGAACAAGAATTCGAAAGAATTTATGTCTTTACCAGCAAATTTAAATTATATTGAAAATATGATTCCAGTATTAGATAAAGAGATCAAAATATCAAAAAGGTTTGTAAAAAAGTTATTGAATGAGATTAATAATATAAATAAAAGAATTAATGATATATTAATAGATAAAATAAATATATTTTATATTAAAAATATTTTAAAAACAAATATAGATATATACGAATTAATAAATAAGATAGAAAAAGAATTAAAAAAATATGAAAAATCAGAATGTTATAATATATTAATAGATATTCAAAAAAAAATTTATTCATATAATTATGAAATGAATGATGTTTTATCTTCTACTAATTCTTGTTCATTATTTATTGAAGATGATATATATAAAAATAATATTTATTTTTTATATGATCTAGCTAAAAGATTAATAAATATATCTACATGTATATGGAATATTAAAGCTATGATATATAATAATTATAAAAGAATAAAAACTATATCATACAAATTACAAGATTTTTATAATCTTCTTAATAAATATGGTCTACAAGCCAAATGTGAAGAACAAACCATACTTGTTACTGTGAAGAAATTTTCTTTTGATATTTTAAATGAAAAATTAAAAAATGTAATAGATCATGTGGAAAAAAAAATAAACGAATTATCTTATATTTTTTTAAAATTGTTAAAAAATGGATTCATACAAAATATTAATGAACATCATATATTAAACCAGTCCTTAAATTACATATTAAATTCTTGTTATTTGATAAATTATTTTAATGTCTTTATAATGCACTTCCAGGAAGTCTATATAAATTACATCGTACGCTTAAACGACAAAATGAATAAAAGAATAAATAAATAAATAGATAAATAAATAGACAACTTGTTATACATATATACATACATATATATATATATATATATATATATATATATATATATATATATATATTTATATTTATATTTATATTTATATTTATATTTATATTTATATTTATATTTATTCATTTATTTATTAATATTCATGTGATGCCTCTTCATTTATATGTGTGTATACAGAAATGTTCCCACATTTCATATATTTTTAATGCTCAAGCACATTTTCACATTATATTATTTTTTATTTTTTTTTTATTTTATTTTATTTTTTCAGGAATATGAACCTTTTGAAACGTACGAAGATTTACTTCTTTATATCAAAGAAAACATATTAGAAGATAAGAATGTTCAAGAAATATGCAAAAGAATAAATGAGATAGATGAAGGCGTTTTATTTTGTACATATGGCATTGTGGAGAGAATATTAGAAATAATAAAAAATAAGTTTGGTGATATATTTATGTTAAGATACTCTGATGTTTTTATGGAAAGATATATAAAGACAACATATATTTTTAATGATATAAAAAAGTTAGTAGGAAAAAGTAAGTATGAATTATTCATATTAGATGAGAAGATGAAAAAATATTTGAAAAATTTTGAAAGAGAAGGATATGTACAATATGTTTTGAATTTATTAGAAAACAAAATGAATGATAATTATAAACATGTAATTTTATTTGATAAGAAATATATATTTGAAAATAATTTTTATTGGTTAAAAGAAACTATAAATTTAATAAAAATTTTTAAGATATTATTTACAAGTAAATATTATATACCTGAGTGTTTAACAAATTATTTATCTTTTATATTTAAGCATTTTAAAAATTATATCACTAATGTAGAAACATTTTTACTATTTCTCGAAGAAAATGAAGAGATGAAAATAACAAATGGGGAAAAAAAAAAAATAAATAAGTTTCATTGGAGTCCAACATTGGGATATAACAGTATAGGTTTTTTTATATCAGATTTTTTGTCTTTAAGAAAAATTTTTAAAACTAGTAAAAAAATATATTCATGTATTAAGAAGGATGGGAAGTATGTACTTCCGAATAATATTGGTGATATAACTATATGGATGTTTACTAAAATATTGAATAATTTTATTAATATTACAACTTTAGAAGAAGAAAACGTACATATAGAAAATGATGCAAATAATATATATATAAATGTTAAAGATCATATACAAGTAAATAATAATAGTTCATCTTATAATGACGATGATCTTATAACTTCATCTTCTGAAGAAGATGAAAATAATATGAATAATATGCAATATAATAAGATAAATAGTTCAAATCTTCATAATGATAATAATATAAGATTAGAGACTACCAATTTAGATAATACAAAAATTAATGAACAGGACATAAAATATACAGATAATGAAAAAAAATCAGATGATACTAGAAATCAAAGAGATGTTAATGATGAGAATGATAAAGTATTTAATTATTCAAAAGTATTATTAAATATTGAAAACAAATGTCATACTACAAATATAGATAATGTAGATATATTATATAAAATAGGAAATGAAAATAAAAATATATTAAGAGAAAAAAAAAAAAAAAAAAATCGGACATTGTATCTTTATGAAAAAAATAATAATAGAAAAATTATTCATCATATTCGTTGCATAAATGGATTTTTAAATACATTAACAAAAATTGTTATCAATACACAAAAAATATTTGAAGATTTTTTTATAAATAAAATGTTTGAAATATGTTCAAGTTTTTTGATATACTTGCATTCTCTCTTGACTGTGTATAAAATGACAAGCAAGCGAGTAAATATATAACAGCAAAAAATATAATAAAATAATGAAATAATAAAATAAACACGCCCCACATATATATATATATATATATATTTATTTATTTATATTTATTTATTGGGGTATATTATTCTTTTTTTTTACACTTATTTTTTTTTATTATTTTTTTTTTTTTTCGCATCTTAGATTCCTGAAAAACCCAGTGAGCAGGTGGACAAAATAGTACTTCCCTTAATTTCGTTCAAATCATTTTATAAGGACATAATAGCAGATGTAAGAAAAAAAAAAATTAATAAACATAATATATATATATATATATATATATATATATATTTATTTATTTATTTATATGTGATTTTATTTCTTCTGTAGATTATTATAGAAGACATAATTACCAAAATTGTTGATAAAATAAGCGAGTATTATCTTAACGAGGTAACTAAAATAAAGCTAAGATTAAGGAAATAATTTATAAAGCACACACATAAGAAATATATACATACATATATATATATATATATTATTTATATGATAAAATATGGACTTATCATGTTTTTCTTTTGAGTAGATTAAAAATGTAATCGACGCAAAGATTTGTGAACAAAATAAGAGGATCCGAAAATTTAATTTAATAGAAACATTTTTAAAGGTACTGTTTTATGTGTAATCGATTTTTTTTTCTTTTTTTTCTAAGCGGATTACTTTTATTTATATAAGAAGAAAAAGACAACTATGAAAATATGAGCATACATAAATGTATATATATATATATATATATATGTATATATGTATTTATATATGTATTTATATATGTATTTATATTTATGTATGCATTTATTTATTTATTTTTCTTTTTTTAGAAGGATGATATACCGTTTGAGGAAAAGATACAACAACAAATATATTTGGTAATAATCATAAATCCTTTTAAATTAGTTTAATATAAAAAAAAATAAATAAAATAAAAAATAAAATTTTGGAATATTCTAGGATATACATATGGTATATGTTATACATTTAGCACTATATATAATATATGTTTCCTTTTTCTTCTTCTTTTTTTTTTTTTTAGGATGTTTGTCATTATGAGAAATTATGTGACGAGAATTTTATGATAAACAAAAATACCAACATAAATATGATGGCCTTACTAAATCATTGCAAAATGGAAAATAAAAAGATAAAAGGGTAAAATATATATATATACATATTATGTATATATAATATTGAGTAGTATTTATTCTCATATTATTTTATTTTTTTTTTAATTTGAACGAATATAAATATATACAATATATATATATATATATATATATATATATATATATATGTATATAATATACCTTTTTTGTCACGTTTATTTTAGTTAATTTTATTTTTTATATTTTTTTTTATTTTTTCGTTTTCTAAAAATTGTGTATATATAATATGAAGTATCTATTTGCTTGAATTATTCTAGTATTGTATTATCAAGAAAATAAATTTAATAAGGAATAAGATAAAAACATGAATAAGAAATATTATAGGATATAGATATATTCATTTATTCTATATTAAATATTAAAATACTATAAAAAAAAAAAAAA
>LT969560.1:1056113-1068613 GCA_900097035.1 Plasmodium blacklocki (nom. inval.)
TATTTTCTATATGTTCATATTTTTCAAAATTTGTATTTATATTATCACGAAGTTGATTTAATTCTTGATTAAGATTATTTAGATTTTTATGAATATTTATTTTATCACCTTCTAAATTTTGTAATATCTTATGTATATTATCAATTTGTTCATTTGAATCCTTTTCTTGTTTTTCAAGTGATATTAATTCTTTTTTAATATTTTCTTCATTTATTAATTCCTGATTTTTTTCTAAAAAGTTAATTTCATTTTTTTTATCTAATAATTCGTTAATATCATCATTTAATTTTTTTATATTATTTTTTATGCGATTAATGTGTTCATCAATTTTTTCCATATCTTTTAAATTGTGTTCTATAATTTCATAAATGTTATCTATTTTTAATTTATCATTTAAATTTTTAAAAGCATCTTTTTGATATATTGAAAGACTATTCCTTTCTTTAAATAATTCTTTTTCGTATGTATCTAATAATTCTAACTTTTTTTTTAAATCGATATTTTTTAATTTATCTATTTTTTGTTCATAATTTTCCATAACTTTATTTTTAGCTTCAAGTTCGTTTTCAAAAATATTCTTTTTAATTAATATACTTGATATTTTTTTTTTATTTAATTCATATTCACTTTGTTGTTTATTTATAAGTTCATTCGTTTGAATAATATTTCGATTACAATCATTAATATTATTTATACATTCTTCCTTCTCGTTTATTAATTTATTATATAAATTAATATTTAATCTTTTATTATTAAATTTCTCTATATCAGAATATTTATTTGTAATGTCGATAATTAAATTATTATTTTTAGAAATAATATGTCCATTTAATGTTACCATATTAAGATTTATGTAAGGAAATTTATTTTTTATATCTTCAGCATCTTTTATATTATCTACAATTAACGTATCTTCTCCTATTAAATAATCAAACATAATTTTATATTCTTGATCACATACAAGACAATTATTTGCTAGAATTATATTCTTCTTTTTAAATGTATTAATAACCTTTTCTACATTATTAAAAGAAGATACTTTCCTTTTATTGGTATTAACATGTGTATCATGTTTTGGGTTTTGAAAATGATTATAATGATATTCATCACCATTACCGTCAACGTCACCATCATCGTCACCATTACCGCCACCATCACCAATACCGTCACCATCACCATTACCGCCACCATCACGTTGTTGTTGTTCACCCCTTCTGGTATACATATCTTCTGTTATGTTATTTTTATTTATTTTTTTTTTTTTTAAGTTTGATACAAAATTTTCATAAGGTATAAAATCCATTCTTTGTAACTTATTATCCTTTAAATATTTTATACACTTCATACCTATATCAATATTTCTGACAACCAGAAAGTTATTATATTTGTGTATAACATTATTTACAGCTGTATAATATAATTGATTGTTTACTTGATATAAATTAGTAACTTCATCAAAAACTTGATCATGTCCAAAAGTATTTTTTAGATTTTTTATAATATCTCTTTTTTTCTCAAATGAAATTAATTCATTTTTATGAACATTTAAAATATTTGTTTGTTCTTCTAATATTTCTATTTGTTTTTCCTTTTGTCGAATAGTATCATTCCACATTTTAATTTTCATTTTATTATTTTGGATATTATCATCTTGCTCCTTTATGATATTATTTAATTTATATAAACGATCATTTAATTGATCATATGCTAATTTTTCAGAATCATATTCTAATAATTCTTTTTGTTTCTTCCTATTTAATGTATCACATTCTTCTTGTAATTCTTTTATATCTTTTTTTAGAGAACATGATAAGTTTGTGTAATTATTTATATTAATATTGCTGTTTGCACATAAATAGAGATATGTTTCTTTACATTTTTTATATTCATCCATGTTTTCTATAAATTCGATAATATTATAATTATCATATTGGAATTCATAATTATTTGTGTTATCAATATGTATTTTGTTTAATATTTTTTCATCTTTTAAGACATTTAACATATTTGTATAATATTCCATCATATTAAAATTATTGGATACATCTTGATTAGATATCTTTATATTATCCTGGTTTATATTAAACTTTTTTTTATCTTTTTTTCCTTTTTTATCATTTTTTTTTATGTTTTCATTATTTAAATGTACGTTTGATTTATTATCGTCTTTTTGATGTATATGTGACATCATATTACGTTCTTCTTCAATTTTCGTTTTAATGATATTTTGTACACATTCATATTTTGAAAAAAACTTTATATTAATTTTTAATTTATTTTTATATTCATTTTCAAGTTTTTTATTTTGTTCTTTTATTTGTAAATTAAGATTTTCCATAAACTTGTTACAATGTTCTTGCATGTTCGTTTTAAGTTTTTTATTAGAAACAAATTTTTGTAAAGAATCGTTACAAAATTTTTTCTTTTCGGATATTTCGTTTAATAGTATTTTGAATTGATTAAGTTGAACATAATGATTTTTTATTTCTTCTTCAATTTTTATGGATTCCTTTTTTTTAATTAAATTATTTTTTTCTAATTCATTTGCTTTCTTTTTATTTTTATTTAAAACATCTTGTTCAAATTGTAACTTTTCTTCTTTATATATGAATAAATCTTCTTTAAATTTTTCTTTCTTTTTAAAATAATGATATAATTTAAATAGATAATATAATTTTACTTCATATTCATAATTTTCTTTAAGTTTATTATGTTGTATATTATCATTCATTTGTATTTTATGTATTTTCATTTCTTGTTCTATTTTTTTTTTTTCATTTAAATAATTTTTACAATTGATTTGTTTTTCTTTTAATTTTTCTTTTATATCTTCATATATTTGTTCATATTCATCTGAACCACTAATATATTCAAATAATTTGGCTAGCTCGTTTGGTTTTTTATTAATAATATCTTCAATATCACCTTGGAAAATTAAACATGTTTTTGTTTTAGTTTCAATTCGATTTTTTCTTAGAAATTTCATATATTCTTTGTGATCAACTAATTTATCATTGATATAAAAATTACAAACTCCTTTATAATTTAATGTTCTTTTTATTTCAACATTTTCTTTATTACATTCTAGAATTATTTTTACATAACATACACGTTTATTTATTTCTTCTATTTTCTCATTCTCTTTATGATAAATTAAATTTCTTAAATTCTTCACACGCAAATATTTATTATTTATGCCTAGAGCAAAGCATATACAATCCATAATATTTGATTTACCAGAACCATTGGGACCTATAATAGAAGTGAATTTTGAAAAAGGACCGATAATATTTTCATCTTCATAACTCTTAAAATTACATACGATTATATATTTAATAAAGCACAAATCATTTTCTTTATAAAAACCAACACTTGATAATACACTATTATTTAAATAATCTTGAGATATCGATAAATCATGGTGTTTTAAATTAGATTCACTGTATCTTAACATATTCATATTATAGGATGGATCCTTATGCTTTATTAGCACATCAGATTTTAAATTATTATGATTACTGGGAGTAATAACTGAATCATCATGAGGGATAATACTTTGAACATTGTTCATATCTTCATGTAACATTCTACTCTGAACATTGTTCACATCATCATTATTTTTTATTCCTTCTTGATCATCATAAGACCCATCCTTTTTGTCATTCTCCATATGTTTATTTTTTTGGATGACTTTACTACCATAATGATTATTATTACCACTATTATAATTTTCTTCATAATTGAAATTTCCTTTTTTTCTTGTTAAGTTGTTCACATCTTCAACATTTACATTTACATTTGCATTTCCTGTTTTATTCTTTTCCTCTTTATTTACTAATATGGTATTTTTCTTTATCTTCTCATCCACATTATCATTCTCATTTTGACTTCCGTGTTTCCAGTTGGATATTTTCTGTTGCCCTTTATTTTTAAAACTTGTTAAATTGCTACTAGTTATATCTAAAGAAGAGCCAACTGAATAATCTAAACATCTATTATTAATAAAATTATTAAAATCATGATCTACAACTTTAATAGGACTTACTAATACATCAGTGTTTGGATGGTTCAATATGTTCATACTATATTCAGACGTATCATCATCAAATTCGTTAAGAGGAGAATCGATTGTTTGCTTTTTTCCTCTTCTCTCCATAATTTCACAAAATAAAAAAATAAAAAAATAAAAAAATAAAAAATATAAAAATAAAAATAAAAACAATTAAAAAAAAATAATATATATATATATATATATTTATTTATATTTTATTTTTATGTGTGCTATTTCTTATCACAACGAATAAGAAATTTGTTAATTATAAGCTCCCTCCCCAATATGTTATACCAACTAATATAAATATATCAAATATATGCATCGCATATATATCAAGAAAGTACAATAATAAGGTAATACATATGTATATATATATATATATATATATATATATATTTATTTATTTATTTATGTTTTATAATATAATAGTTAAAAAAAAAAAAAAAAAAAAAGAGAGAGAATTCCATATATACAACAATTATATTACAAATATATACATTTTATATAATTTATTCACATTTCATAAAAATATATTTACACATATTTAATGTTCTTGAAAAAAATTCATACATTTATAATAAATATACATACATATATATATATTTGACTATTTTTTAAATCTAGTAGCTCATATATATGTTTAAACCTTGAAAAATTCTTATTCTTTTTGTGTATATATAAATATATATATATATGTATATATAGTTAAATATATTTATCATTGTACATTTAAAGAAAAATAATTATATCTACATATAATCATTATTTTATTTTAAGTAGGTATTTGAAGTCCCTCAAAAAAAAAAAAATAATATAATATAATTCATATATATATGTATATATATATATGTACACTTGTAAAAATATAATATTTTTTATGTTTTACACTCTTTCTTTAAAGGCTTCAAAAAAAAAAAAAAAGAAATTTTTTAAATAAATAAAATAATATAAAATAAAATAAAAAAAGAGAAAAAAAGAGAAAAAAAGAGAAAAAAAGAAGAAAAAAAATTATATTTATATATATCAATATTAAGCTAATTTTTACGTAATAATATTTTATACAACATAAATATTCATATGAACAAAAAAAAAAAAATAATTATTATTTTCATTACAATTTACACTTGTTTGATAAAAATAAACATTTAAAGAAAACAAAAAAAAAAAAAAAAAAAAAAAAAAAAAAACACACATATATATATATAAATATATATATGGAGGTATTATTAGTTTGTTTCTTTTTTAAAAACAAATATGAAAGGCTGAAAAATGATATATTACTAAAGGTTTGTTTTTAGACATTTATTATTGTATGTACAAAGGAAAAGAAATTATTATTTCGTTATGATATATATAAGGAGAATTTTTAATATATATATATATATGTTAAGATAATATAGAGTATGATAAATAAATAAAAAAAAAAAAAAAAAAAAAATATTCATATATAACATATGCTATTAATCTCTAAAATGAAATATATATATATATATATATATATGTATATATAATTTTTGTTTTCTCTTTTGTCTAATATTTTAAAAAAATAGCTTTTGTCATTAATATACATATTTATAAAATAGACAACTTTTTCAATATTATATAGAATAATATAAACATACTTAAAATTTTCTAACGCTTCGTCATGATATATTATATATATATATATATATATAAGTATATGTTATTCCTTTTTCCTCTTTCTCCTTTTTTTTTTCTTTTCTTTTCTTTTCTTTTTTTTTTTCTCATTTCAAGTTTTAAAAGGTACTTAGAAAATAAAATATAAAACGATTAAAGGGTTTTATATGGGATATTCATTTCTAGTATATTTATTCACATCAAAAAAAAAAAAACATTTCTTTATTTTTCATTCTTGTTGTCTTTAATTTGCACAAAAATATATCATATATATATATATATATATTTTTTTTTTTTTTTTTTTTTTTTTTTTTTATTGATGGGCATTTGTTGTGATATAAAAAGATGAGCAAAGTTATTCAACAAATATTTGAAGATTACAATAAGTCTAGGATTCAATTCACGCAGAATGTTTGTGATTATTGTTTAAAATCTCATAATATAGAAATATTAATAAATACAGATATCATAATTTTATTACGTCCTTTAATATTAGACAAGGTACCCATTGTACAACAAAATGCTACTTTAATATTAGGAAAGCTAGCTAGCCATTCTGAAGAAATAGCATTGACAATTCTAGAAAATGATATATTACCACATTTAATATATTGTTTAAAACATGAGAATAAGAACTATAGAAAGAATAGTGCATACACATTACAATGCTTAGCTAGACATAATGAGAAATTAGCAAAACTAGTAGGTGAAGATAATTGTATAGATTATTTAATAGATGGTTTATATGAATATGATATAAAAGTAAAAGAATCATATATAAATACATTATGTGCTATTGTAAAAAATGATGAGGAATTGTCAAATATTGTTGTAAATAAAGGTATTATACCTTTATTAATTTTATGCTTACAAGAAAAAGATAATAATTTAATTAAGTCTACTATAAATATCCTATCTGAACTTTCTAAACATTCAACAGATATAGCAAAAAATATAGTAGATAATAACTGTTTACATAATTTAATAAAATTTCTAGATAATAATGATATATATATAAAAAGATATACTTGTAATTGTATATCTAATATAGCTAAACATAAAGATGAACTAACAGAACTAATTATTGAAAATGATATATTTCCTAAGATCTTATATCTATTAAAAGATAATGATGATATCGTTAAAAAAAATTGTGCTAACTGTTTAAAAGAAATGAGTAAACATAATGAAGATATTTGTAAAATTATTACAAGAGCAGGTACTATACCTTTTCTTTGTGATTTTATAGATATATCCAAAGATCATATGAAATTACCAGCTATATTATGTATAGGATTTATATCATCCTTCTCAGAAACATTAAGTTTAAATATTATTTTTGCTAATACTATAAGTGTATTAAAAAAATGTCTTCTACAAGAATCACAAGATTATATAAAATCGGCAACAGTATGGGCACTTGGAAATATAGGAAAACACTCAACTGAACATGCAAAAAAAATATCAGATGAAAATTTATTAATTATTCTAGTCAACTTATATAACTCTAATGATTCCTCTGATGATCTAAAGAAAAAAATCAAAGACGCATTCAAATTAATCATACAAAAAATAACAGATATAGATGCTTTGCAGCCTATTTTTATTAAATCCACTTGGCCACTGGCAAAATATTCGATTCTTCAATTTTCGAAATTATTACCAAAAAATACATCTTCTAAAAAGGGTTTCATTCAATCTGGTTGTTTAAAATACTTACAAGTAATAATATAAGTATATATAACAAGCTAAAATATATATATATATATATATATATGTATATATATATTTATTTATATTTATATATGTATATATTTTCGTTTGGCTAGTTGAGCATATGTATTTAAAAAATAAAAATGTAGAATTACAAAAACATTTCAGAGATGTAAAATGCTTATAGTCCTTAGCACATTAAGAGATAACATTAAATAGTACTAACATATGTATATAAGTAAATATATATTAGTATTATTATTATTTCTTTGTGAATACAAAAAAGATATATTATCAGGTGCTTAGTCAACATACACATATTTTATTCTTTTCTTTTAGGAAATAAAAAATACAGAAGAAGGAAAAAAGTACGAAATAGAAATAAATAATATCAATAAAACATTCCCAGAAGATATTGTTAACTATTACACACCAGGATATTCAGATATGTTGATTAAGAGAATAGATGAAGTTCAAAAAAATTAAAGAAAAAAAAAAATAAAATCAACAAGGAACAAGGATATATCACAAATATATATTTTTTTTTTTTAATATATATATATATATATATATATATATATATATATATTTATTTATTTATTTATTTATTTTATTTTTACTGTTTTTTTTTTTTTTTTTTAAATAAATATAATTATACAAATATTTTCTACATATGATATCATTTTGATTGCATTAAATTTGAATATATGTTAGCATTTTTAATAAAATAATATAATTAATATTACAATATATATATATATATATATATATATATATATATAATATGTTGAATGTACTTAAAAAAATTTATCTGTACATTTACTCAATTCTTTTTATTTATATAACTATTATGGGTCTTCTTCCCTGGGTAACGTAATTTTCTTTTCTTCCTTAAATTATTTGTTGCATTTTTCAAAAAAAAAAAAAAAAAAAAAAAAAAGAAAAAAAAAAAAAATATATATATATATATATATATACATAATATATTTAATATATATACAGTTTTTTTTTTTCTTCATGAAATGCGTTCTAAGGGGCCATAAAAGTAATATCCAAAAAATCTGTGATCATTTGTTTAAAGCATATTTTTCAATTAATCAATACTGTGTTGGTAACTTTTGCACTTTTGTAAAATTTCAACAACATAATATATTATTTAGGAAGAAACAAATATATTTTTTATGTACTTGTAAAAAGAATATATGTGAGTATGAGAGTGAGAAAGAAGAAAAAAAGAAGAATAATATAATAAATTTTTTAAATTACCATGATCATAATAAGAAGATTTTAACAAAAGAATGTCTGATAAAAAATGAAAGAGACATTATTAATATATTACAAGAATGTATTAAAAATGAAAAAAAAAACATTTTGATTACACCTCAGAATATAGTAGAATTATTACAAGCTTATAGTAAATATAAATATTACAATGAAGATGTTATAAAATTAATAATTCTTTATATGAAATATAATATGAATAAATTTTCTTTTATAAAATTGTGTGTTTGCTTAAATTATTTTGTCAATTTAAACATAAAAAATGAACCTTCTTTTAATAATATTATTTCTAATATTATTATGAAAAAAATAAAGAATGATGAATATATTGATTTATATGCATTATGTATGGTAATCAAATATTTATTAAAAAAAAATATAGACGATATTAATTTAATTTATATGTTGGTAGTAATAACAAAAAGGAAAATATCAGAAGGACTATATAATATATATGACATCTATAATTTAATTCTTTCTTTTTTAAATATACAAACGAATATTATTAATCCTAGATCATATAAAAATAAGCAAAATAATATAAATAACATCAATAATAATAATATAAATAACATCAATAATAATAATAATATAAATAACATCAATAATAATAATAATATAAATAACATCAATAATAATAATATAAATAACATCAATAATAATAATATAAATAACATCAATAATAATAATAATATAAATAACATCAATAATAATAATATAAATAACATCAATAATAATAATATAAATAACATCAATAATAATAATATAAATAACATCAATAATAATAATATAAATAACATCAATAATAATAATATAAATAACATCAATAATAATAATAATAATAACAATTATGATAATAATAGCCATATATATGGTCAAGATAAAAATTATATAAACAAATGTCATAATACCATTGATCATAAGATAACATCATTTAATGAGTATAGTTGGGATGTATATAATGATTCTTACAATTATGATAATCCATATACAATATATGAATATACGAAAAAAATAAATGAAGAAAATATATATAATATGCTACATATATATATTAATTTTGATAACAAAAATAATAATGATATAATTTTAATGTTACATAATTTAAGAAATAATATATCACAAAAATCCTTTACATATAAAATGTATATGAACAATGATGATAAAAAAAGTTTATATGAAAATTTATTAAAACAAATACATTTTAAAAATGGAATCCAACCACAATATATAGCTCTTCTCCTTATAAATGTAATGAAGTTTATAAAAGATTCGGAACTTTCAGAAGAATTATTTTTGCACATTCTAAAAAATGTTCACACACATATGAAAGAGGTTGTGATGAATACGAAAGAACATGAAATGAGCAAATACAAACAATTTTATAATGATAAGAAAAGAAAAGAATTATTTACATTTAATAATAATATCAATACATTTTGTGCACAACAAAAGGTATCTTTTGAAAATAGTCAAAATGATGAACACATTAAAAATGTTTTTTTTGAAAAACATGATGTCTTTTATCCTAGTAAAAAGAATGAAAACCCTTATGTAGAAAATATAAAAAATAACAAGATAGAAAATAAAACTAGAAAACATTTTAATATTCAAGAAATTGGTTTGATATTTGAATTTTATACATATATGCAAAATTATATAAAAGAAAGGAAAAGACAAAATCATTATAATATTGACATAGATGTTGATGTAAAATTTGATGATACACTTGATTTGGATGTGTCGAACATCAATAGTTTCATGTCACACACTGGAATGTATGATAATAAAAGAATTGTCCAAGGAGAAAACATTTATAAGTATGATGTAAATATGAATAAAATATATGATGCACACAATAATCTAAATAAATTTAGGTATCACAATAGATCATCATATTTTTTTGATAAATTAATTGTGTATCGTGACGTGTATAAATTATATATCAACATATTAAAGAAGTGTCTTTATTTATATTCCTTATATAAAAAAAAAGAAGATATTAAAAAAGAAATAAAGTATAGTTGTGATAATATAAATATGATAACGTATTGTAAAGTATTTAAAGGTTATTTAGAAATATATAATAAAAATAATTTCATTGATAAAGAGATATTTTATTCATTTTTTGAAGAATTTTTTTTAATACAAAAAAAAGAGAAAAGATTATGTCTGAATGAAATATGTGATATTTTAAAAATTATACATACATGTAATAATACATATGTTTTAGAAAGTTTATTATATAATAATAGAGAAAGTAAATTATTATTTATTGTACAAAATAATTTAATAAATCATGTAACAAATGAAATGAATAGAATAAGAAAAGAAAATCTTTATTTTGTTATAATGTCTTTTTATTATCTTTCATTTATGAAATGTTATAATATTATAAGTTATTTAACTTTAATTAATTTAATTTTAAGAAATATAAAAAATAAAGTATGCATTAAATATCTTCCATATGTAATAATAGGAATAATTAATTTTTATAAATTACATAAGAAAATAAAAATATCAAAAAATAAAGAAAAGGAAGAATATAAATATAATGAAAATATAAATAAAAATGATATATATGAAGAAGATAATATAACAAGCTTAAATGATATATATAAAAAAGGATTAAATAAAAAAAGAAATAAACAAAAAAAAAAAAAATTTATAAATATAAAAAATAATTCTTTTTATATATATAATGATAATAAAAATGGGAATTTTTGTTTATTACCTTTTAATGATAATAAATATATAAATAATGAAATTAAAATATATAGGTTACATATACTCTATATTTTATTGAATAAATATTATTCTCAATATAATAAAATATATTATATATTAAATTGTATATATATGTTAATCAAATTAATAAAAGACAAGGATTTACCTACAACATATAATTATATATCTAAATTTCATTTATTAGAAATATTTAAGAAATTAGAAAATTATATAAATAAAAATAAAATTGAAGAAAAATATTATATAGATAATTTTAATATAATAATAAATATAGAAAATTTTAAAAAAAAAAATTTTGAGAATAATAATACACATATATATTATTATAATAATTATGATTATTTTATTAATTATGTAAAATATATATATTGTATTTCTTATCTTAATTATTATATTGATCTTAATAAATTTTTATATAATATTATAAATAGATTTAAAAATAATTTTGAGTACTCTTTTTATACACCTTTTAATTCGTATTTATTAAGCAATTTTTTTTATAATTATGAATATATGATAAAAGAAAAATATAATGAAATGAAAAATTTATATATTTGTTCCTACAAAAATAAACAAAATGTTTTACAAAAATATATAAAAAATATTGCCCTTTCAAAATATATAGATATAGAAAAGAAAACATATTTTTATAAATGTATAAAATATTTAAACAATTGTAATTCCTTAAATATTTATAATATAATTTATATAATAAAGACATATAAATTCTTATGTTATTATATTAATCATTATAATGTCTTCTTATTAAACAAGTTTATATTATTTTTATATATCTATCAAAATATAAAAATGTCTAGCCTATATGAATTATTAATACAATATACCAAATTTTTATATTATCTAGAATATATTCAAAAAGCTATTTTTTTTAAATGTAACAAATCTAATATAAAAGTTATCTTATTCTTGTTTATTATTTTATCGAAATTTAATATTAATAGTTTAGAAAATAATTATATAGGTATCTTACAAATATCTTTATTATACATGTCTTATTTTGTTAAAGGATTCCATAATATTTTACCATCTTTGCCTCTCCACTTTT
>LT969560.1:1071113-1086113 GCA_900097035.1 Plasmodium blacklocki (nom. inval.)
TAATATAAAAATAATTATATATAAATATTAATATAATACTAAAGATCATAAATATATTTATTTTTTTTTTCATTTTTTTTTCAAACTCTTTATCCGTTATATTTTCTTCATTCATTTTTGTTATGGACTTTTTATTTATACAAATATATGGATAATCATTCAATATGCATATATCATAATTATTTATTATTTTAAATATTAGTACCATCATCTTCATTATATAATATATCATAATAATTATACCATAATTAATATTCCTTAAATATAATAATATAAAAAAAAGTAATGTGATATTCATAACAATATCATTATTATATCTAAAAGTGTATAAACTGTTCCAGTGTCTCCACATTTTTATATCAAATAATAAATATGTAATTTCCATTATAATATAAATAATACATAATATATATATTATCATGCTACATGTTATATGACAACATAAAAAAGTAGTTATACTGTCCATATCAAAAGATATAAAATTATATTTCTTTTTTACATATGCTACATTAAATTTTAACATATTCAACAAATTATAATAATTATAATTTATAGGAACATACTCTATATTTATTTTATATTCTTTCAAATCATTTTCTAATTTATTAAAATGATTATTTATGCTAGTATTTTTCTTGTGTGTGTTGTTGTTCATATCATTTCTGATGTCATATGTCATCTTTGACAAGTCATAAATTTCTAAATAATTATTGTCCATATGATTATAGTCATTTCTTATATTCTCTTTATAATATTTATCATGCTTTTCTGATGATCGTTTCTTTTTTAGTTTCTCCTTCATCCTATCATCAGAATTTTTCATCTTAATCATTCGATACTCATCATCAGGTGTTAACTCATTATTAACATATATAGGTAACAGATATGTATTCGTATCTTTATCTATATGCATGTTTGAAAAAAAACCTAAGTTACTAATATGTAAATCATTATATTCTATTACTGGTCCGAATCTTATTTTTTTAGGAATATAAAATAAAAAATCTTTATTTTTTCTTTTCTTTCTTTTTTTATGAATATTCAAATTTTTTTGATTACTTTTAATAAAATTATTCTTATACTTATTATTTTTTAAATCCCTTTTGTCATTTGAATTCTTACTGTTTGGATTATTATTAGATATATTTTTATTAACCTTATTTGATCCTCCTTTTTCATAACTATCGTGTTTGTTTTTTATTTCTTCTTCTTCTTCTTCCTCATCTTCCATTTCATCATCACCTTCTATATCTTCCATTTCATCATCACCTTCTATATATTCCTTTCCATCATTACCTTCTATATATTCCTTTCCATCATTACCTTCTATATCCTCCTTTTCATCATCATCTTCCATTTGTTGTTGTTGTTGTTGTTCTTCTTCTTCCTCCTCCTCATCAATAAGACTCTTCCACAAAAACCTTTTCTTACCTTGTTTTATTGTCTTTTCCTTCCTCTTAGTTATCATAACAGTTTTCAAACCATATCTATATAATTCCTTATTAACATAAGTCAAGATATGCAAATAAATATCTTTCCTTTGATCAATTAACTCTTTTGGTATACGAATATCAAAAGACGGATGTACTTTATCAAAAAAAAAAAAAAAAAAATTCTTTTTTCGTTTTTCTTCTACCAAATTTATATTATTATTCCAGTTATATTTACCATTCAATATTTTATACACACTGATAAATTTTTTATCCTTTTCTAAATATTTGTCTTGGATATGTTTATTTATATCTATATCTTCTTCACAAGAAAAATATAAATGATAATCAATTATATCATCTTTTTTTAATACATTCCTAAAAGGCTTATTTAAATATTCCTCTTCTTCTTCATTAGTACTATTTCTTTTTTTACTATCCTTAGGGTTAACCATTTGCTGTTTTTTCTCACCTTCATTATTTTTTATAATATTATGAACATTAAAAATTGGGCTCTTAACATTTTCATATACATGGTAAGAACTGTATAAAATATAATAACCTATTATACCTATAATAATTTTAATCATCCTTTAAAACATTTTTTTTTTTTTTTAAAAGAGGTGAACATAAAAATATGTGTATGAAGCTAAATGTGTAAATGTATGTATACAAAAAAAAAAACAAAAAAAACAAAAAAAAACAAAAAAAACAAAAAAAAAACAAAAACAAATAAATAAGAAAATATTATATATATATATATATATATTTATGTTTATTTTAAAAATTAAGTTAAAAAGATGATAATACAATATTTTTATATATAAAAAAGAAACAATAATATATCAGTACTAATGAATGAATGAGGGAAAAAAAAAAAAAAAAATTAAAAAAATTATAAATTAAAAAAATGAATATACAGTAAAAATTATAAAACCTCTAATTAAAACAAAGAAAAAAAAAAATAAAAAAAATAAAAAAAAAATAAATAAACATATATGTATATGTATATGTATATATGTATATAATATATATATATATATATATATATATATATATATATATATAATATAAATTCCCATGAATTTTTTATTCTCATTATTAAGACAATATATTTTTATTTTCTTCGTATTATCATGGTTTATGAAAACTAATAAGGGTAAATATAATGACAAATGTTTAGAAATAAAAAAATTTACGTAATAATAATAAATATATATGTAAAAATATATATTTTAAAAATTAAAAAACAATTCAAAAGTTCAATGGTTTATATATGTATACAATATATGTATGTTTTATATGAATGTATGTATAAGCTAATATATCAATAATTCTGTATTCATTTATCTAAAAGGAAAGAATTTCATACTATAAAATTCATCATACTTGAAAAATATACATACATATATAAATACATATATACACACACATATATATATATATGTATTTTTTCTTTTACATATACAAAATTTGCTTATATGTTTAGTCTTTTTAATTTAAAAAATGATTGATGAAGAGAAAAAGATAAAAATCGAAATAAATAATATCAACACCATAATATTAGACATATTATGTACAGAAGCCATACGTAAAATAAAATTCATCTTACACATTCTAAATGAACTTTTAAAAAAAAAAAAAAATATATTACATGTATATATAACTAATAAAATCGATCATTTATCAACACACAAGAAACAACGACAAATGTAAAGAAATATATTTTTTTTAATTATCATATATCTTAATATATATAATATATGTATCATTCAAATATAAATATATACACCTTTATACAATTTATGCTTTATATATTTTTGTGAAGTGTCCTTTTTTATTTTTACCTGTACAAGTCAGGTAAATATAGCAATAGTTATATTTCAACAAAAAAAAAAAAAAAAAATTGTTTCCTTCTTTTTTTAGATTTCAGTCTTTACAAAATAAAATTGAATTATGTGAAAATGAATCTCACTATAATTTAATACAAAAACAAATAGATGAATATATTAATTCTTTAAGTGAAACCAATGAAATTTTATGCCAGAATTCTCCGACCGACAGGAACATAAAAGTTATCAACATAAGAAAACAAATGAATAAATAAATAAATACATTAATATATACATATATGACATTTTAATAAATGCTCCTTATGATTTACAAGTTGTATTAACATTTAAAAAATATTTCACTATTATATTTGCTTATAAAAAATATATAAATATATATATATATATATATATATATTTCTATGTACACATTAGGAAAACCGAAATAAAATAATTGAGGACGGGAGTCTTCTTTTAAACATTTTTAGAAAAATGAAAAAGAAAAAATTTTCTTCCATACTTAATGAATTGGAAAAATTTAAAGATGAACAGAATTTACTTATCAACGTAAAAAAAAAAAATAAAAAAAAAAAATAATAATATATATTTAATAACAAATGAAATGATATTATATGATATAATAAAACTTACGACAAATCTCTGTTATTCTATATCTATTCATTATAAGTGCATCTCTTTATTTAATTGCCAATGTAACTATATTTAGTCATATTCAAAAATCTTATCTTTTTTTTTTTTTTTTTTTTTTTTTTTTCTGTGTGTATTTGCTTCATGGTTTAACAGCTTAATCAAAATGTTTATCATAAAAAACAAATCATCAATATTTTAAAGGAAGAAATAAAAGAACAAATGGAAAACACTAAGAGGAAAAGAATAAATATAGAAAATAAAATAAAAGAAATTGAAAAAAGAAAGAAAATATTTTTTGTAAAATTCATGCTTTATTATATATATAAAAAAGAATATGTTCATGCAAGTGTTGCACATTATAATAGAAATATGGACTTTAAGGAAAATGCTGTTGCGAAATCAAAAGAAAATATGGAAAATGAGTTAAAGGCATATGATGACATTAATGATTTTATTAAATCCTTTCTAAATAAAAGAAATGATAACGTTAGTATATATATATATATATATATATATATTTTTGTATGGAAATATTTTCAAATTCATTTGTATTATATACCTTTACCATAGTAGTATTATTAATATTTATTAAATATACCAACATGAATATTTTTTGTGTTGTTATTCCTATCTTAACTTAAAAAGAAAATAAAAAATTATAATATGGCAAAAATATTGTTGTTGATGATATAAAGAAGTAAAAATAATTCTTCTATTTTAATATGTATTATTTTATTTATTTTTTTTTTTGAAGTTACAAAATATTCATGACGAGTTAATTGAATATTATGAGAAAGAAAAAGACCAAAAAAATGCACAGCTAGATAACATAAAAAAGGAGATAGAACATTCTAAGGAAATTATTGAATTAAAGAAAAAAAAAATTGTAAAAAAAAAAAAAAAAAAAGAAAAGATAATAAAGAGGGAGACTATTTGTATTTTATATATGGAATGTTTAAATGGATATAAATTTACACATATATATATATATATATATATATATATATATATGTGTAATTCGTTCCTCCCATATAATTTGATCTTATCATATTATATTATATTATATTATATTATATTGTATGATATTTTTCTTTTTTTTTTCATTTTACGAATGGCAGATTAAATATGATGAAATAAATAAAGAAAGGGAAAAAGAGGAAAAAATAAAAATGAAAAAAGAAATTGAAAACAAAGAATTTCTTAAAAAATATAATGAGTGTATTTTATTTTTACAAAATGTTGGAAGAAATAAAATAAAGGCATATGATGAAAAAATGAAAAGAAAAAAAAACACAAAAAAAAAGAAAAAATGAGAGAAATAGGGATGAGCATATGAATAAATATATATACACATAAATATATATATATATATATATATATATATATATATATATACACATAAATATATATATATATATATATATATATACACATACATATGTATAATTTTAATTTTATTTTAATAAAAATTATATGTTCCTTGATATAACATATAAGTGATTAAAATTCATTAATATAATATCCATATACATTTTTTTATAAATATTAGATTTAGGAATCATATCAAACAAGTATAAGTTAGTTCTTATTTTTTTTTTAATTTTTTTTAATTTTATGGAGTGTATAGATAAGCAACCTTTTGTAGATTCTTCCTCTATATGTTTTTCTGTAACATCTATTTGTTTATGTGATTTTAATTGATTTGATAAGAAGTTGATTTCTTTTTCATAGGGTGATATAACATTAGATAAGGTATTATTATTAGGAATGTTATTACTTTGAAAAATATGATTATAACAACTATTATTTTGATTATTATCATTCATATTATTGTCGTTCTCATTATATTCATATTTTTCTTCGTGTTCAAATTTAATTTTTTTTTTATCATGTGTTGTGTTTGAGCTATGTAAATTAGCACTATGATTTTGCTTTAACAAATAAGTAAAATAACTTCTTTTATTTTTCCTTTCTACATAATTATATCTTTCATCGTCATTTTGATGATGATGATAAGAAATGATATTACATTTATTAGAAGACTCAGATATAATATTATTATCATTATTATTATTATCATTATCATTATTATTATCATTAATTTTATTCTTTTTATTTGTTTTTATTTTTTTTTTCTTTTTCTGTATTTTGTTTATATTATGTCTTGTTAAGGAAAAATGAGAAACACTGTTCAGGTATTCAAAGAAATTAATAAAATAAGAATAATGAAAATAAATATTTAAAATATTTTTATAAAAAGGATGATCACATATTTCAGCTTCTATATTAGAATATATAACTTTATTAGTATTAGAGAAATATTCATTTTTATGATCAGAATTATTTTTATCTTTGCTTTTCATAGTAAGTTCTTTTGTGATATTCTTATAAGAAGTAGATGATAATATATAATCTAAAAATATTTTTATTTTTTTGTCATCTTTAATAAAAAGGAAACTTATATTTATTACTATAATATTATATTTTTTGTGTTCATTTAATTTATATAGTAAATTTATTAAATAATTTTCTTCATCTATATATTTTATATGAATAAAATTTAAAATATTTTTTAACTCATCGATAGTTATATGAAGTTTATCAGATGTATCATTTGTATGTTTATCAATTTTTAAATTACAAATGTGTTGATTATAAATATCATTACATATATGATTATCATTTATGTATAATGAATTTCTTTCTTCATTTTGATTATTATTTTTTATGTTATATTTTTTATCATCTTTAAAATTTCTATATAAATTTTTATAATTCTTTATTTTATTCACAGTCCAAATATTCTCATTATTATTATCTTTTCTTCTATCTAATGAATTATTTAAAAAATTTAATATGAAATCATAATCAGGTGGAAATAGATCTATTAATGTTTTATTCGTTAATAATAAAGCCCTTTTCAGTTTTGTTTTTTTATTATTCTTTTTTGTTTTTTCTTTTTTTTTTTTATTCCTTCGAATTTTCAATATCCTAAGAATAATGTCCAGAATTATGAAGGTGTTGATTGTGGGTAGGGTGCTATTTTCAAACAGATAACAGCCAATATTTTTTAAACCCCTCATGGTAAAAAAAAAAAAAAAAAAAATATATATATATATATATATATATAAATAAATATATTTATATTTATAGATATATATGAATATAATATAAATGTATATTTATTTATTTATATATTTATTTTCTTATAATGATCGACGTGTTAAATATATTCACAGAAAAAATATTAAAAATGGTAGGGAACAAATTTATGGGTAAAAAAAAAAAAAAAAAAAAAAAAAAAAAAAAAAAAAAGGGTAGGGTGTAGTATGTGGTCATTAAAAATGGCATGATGGTATGTACATACACAAAATAATAAAAATATATGTACATAAGAAAATAACAATAATATATATTATACAAATATGTGTTTTTCTTTTCTTTTTTTTTTTTTTATTTAAACAATTAAAAAGAAATATAAGAATAAGCGAATCTTTATACATACATACATATATATATATTTATATATATATATATATATATATATATATATATATATATATATGTACATATAATATATGTTTAGATATATATTTAGGATGTGTATAAGATATATTATTACTTTTTAATTGTCAATCATAGGGTTATTATAATTTTTAATATTATTAAAAAAAAAAAAAAAAAAAAATTATACTTAATATATTTTATATTTAATATATATTATATATCATATATTTTTATTTTGTATGAAAAGATATAATCTTCATTTTTTTATATATTTGAACAAACCACATAATTAATTTTTATGACTTATTAAAAAAGGGTGCAAAATGATTTGTAATAAGTTCATGTATGAATTGTTTTTTATTATGACTTGCTATACATCTATCAATAGAAAAAATTTGAGGTATATAGATTTCTTTAATTTTTTTTTTGTTTAATATCTTAATAATAAATAAGGGAAAGAAATTTTCATAATTTTGTTCATTGATATAATAAAGTAATTTATTATTTCTATAAAATGTTTTAAAGATATAATAAAAACGTATAAGTGTAAATATATATATATTTTTTTCTTTCTTTTCATTATTATAAGTTTTATCATTTGATATATTTGAATATCTTATTAAGTTTATATAATATAACATTATTTTGAAGATATAACGATGGTCCATTATACTATTATTATTATTATTATTATTATTATTATTATTATTATTATTATCATTTGGGGATTCCTCAATTTTTTCATATGTTAATATATTATTTGTATGTACATATAGATTATTTTGTGGATGGATACTATTCTCAATTTTTAAATCATCCCATGTAATCATCATATCATTACTTTCAATAATACGATCTGTAGTAGGATTGATAAAATACTTTTTTTGTTCATTTATATTTTTTTTTAATATATATAGAAATATTATATAAAAATTAATACAAGAAAATAAATTATATATATTATCATTACTATGTATGTGTTTGATGTTATCAGAAGAATTTCTTCTATTTTTTATTTCTATTTTTTTTTGAGAATCCAAAAATGTCTTTGTATATATATAATATAAATATGATATATTATATAAAATGTTATTGAATTTTTTTTTTATATCATCAACATTTTTTGGATAAATCATTAGAGACATCATATATATTATCTTATTAAATAAAAATAATTTATCAATTATTACAGATATATTAAAATAATTTATAAAAAATATATAAACAAAAGAATATTTTATAAATTTATTATATAAAATATTTGATGAGTTGATATAATTTATAATATATATTATATTTTTAATATTATAATAAAAATATTTGTGTGTATATATATCTATTAATTTTTCAAACGTATTATATCTAATGTCATTTTCTAATATGTTCTTTATAAAATGGTTTACTTGCATATAGCAGATTAAAAATTTCCACACGTTTTCAAATAAACAAATATATAACATTGTACAATTATTATTATTATAAATATAATTATTATAATTCTTCTTCTTATTATTATTATTATTATGTGGATTTATTTCCTTGTGTAATATCTTATTTTCTTCATCATTTTTATCATCACATAAGATATTATTATATATAATATTTTCTTCAAACTTATCTTGTATTATACCTAAATCATTATGAAAATTTATATTATTCTTCATATAATTTTTCTGCATATTTATATTATTGGACTTGTTATCATTACATATTAAATTTTCTTTAACATATACTCCAGCATTATTATAAAAAAGATCTATTATTTTTAACATATGATATAATAAGACATCATATAAATTATTATTATAATAATATAAGTTTGTACATGCTTCACATATCAATGATATATTTTTTAAACTTATTAATAATTTTTTTTTTTTTTTTTTTTTTTTTATTAATTTTTCTTGTTCTTCTTTCATATCTGAATTATATTCTCTTATACATATATCTAAGCTTTTTATGTCATATTCATTTATTAATTGTCCTTTTTTGTTGTTATTTTTTAAAAAAATATTACAATTATTTATATATCTATATATCCACTTAATAATATCATTTTTATAATATTCCTTTTTCATATTATAATTATCATTTTGTATAATATATTCTTCATTTGTTAATTTATTACTACGAGAAATAAAATTACAATATTTTTTTTTTAATCTACTCTTCATAGATACATTACATAAAATATTATAATTTATAAATAAACAGTCATCTATATGTATTTCATTTTTTTTTAAAAACATATCTACAAAAGTTTCTTCTTTGAAACACTTATTCTTTTCTTTATCATTATATACATAATCATTGATGTAACTACTTATTACATTACATTTGTTTTTAAATATATAACCATATCTTTTAAGAATAGTATTTCGTAATGTTTTAATTTTTCTATATTTTTTCAATCGTAAATCTCCCTTTATTTTTCTATTCATCTGATATCCTTTTTTTGTTTGCTTGGTTTTTATTTTTTCCAAGTAAAGTTGACTCTTATACATACCTAAAAAAAGAAAAAATAAAATAAAAAAAAAAAAAAAAAATATATATATATATATATATATATATTTATTTATTTATTTATATTTATGTGTATGTTCCTATCAATATTATACTTTTTTTTTTTTTTTTTTTTTTTTTTTTTTTTTTTTTTTTTTTACCGTTAAAGTACCTTCTGAACAATTTTCTATTGTGCAGACGTATAAATGCCGGATGATCATTCTCATATACTGTTAATACTTTTTTGTTTTGTTGTATGTTTTCTTGGTTCTTTTTCTTTATCCTTGAAACATTTTTATACACATTCTCATTCATATTATTTCTATTAAGAACTTTACTTCTCCTAAAATTTTCAACATTCATATATTTCATAGTATTCACATTATCATTTTTTTCCTCCTTTAATTTATCTTTTTTTTTTCTTTTTTCTAATTTTTGTAAATCTAATTTTTCATTTTTATTATATACAAAATGTAAACATGATTTTTTCAATCGATTTATAAATATATTTTTTTGATCATCTTGATATACATATGAAATATATTTTTCTTTTTTCTTTTTATTTTTATTTGAGTCTATATTATCATTTAACATATTTATATAGTTCTCCTCATGTTGTATCTTTTTTTTATCTTTTAATAATTCCCTTTTTCTCACCTTATTCCTATTTTGCATACTTTTTATATCACTATGTAAAAGTATATTCTTATGTTCTTGTGATAATAAATAAAAATTGTTATAATCTTCTTTCATTTTAGTTATAGCATATGAAAATGATATTAATTTAATACCGTCATTTTTTATCTTTTCTTGTTTTCTTTTTCTTTTCTCTTCTTTATTGTCCTCAGATATATCATGTTGCTTATTATATGTGATATATAAATAATGCTGTATTTTCTTTGATAACTTATCTAAGGCTTGGATATTACGATAACCACATATACCCAAATAAATAAAAAGATAAATATGCATTTGTATATATAATATGTCATATGTTACTCTTCTATATATATTATTGTATTCCATAGGTATGTTGTTTGGTAGTATATTTGATGAGTTAATTTTCATTTTACTTTTAATAATATTTAAATGTAGAGGTAAATGAGATATGTCATTTATTTTATTTGTTTTTTTTTTTTTGTGTTTTTCGGTTTTCTCTTCATCTATATTTGTATGGAAGGATGTGTTCCCGAATAATTCACTGTGATTTTTTGTAAAATTATCATATTTATAATTTATTTTGTTGAAAATATTATTATACAATATATTATTTGGCATATCTCTTTTTTCATTATGAAAATTGAAAATATTATTATAATGATGATTATCATCTTCTAAAGTTTTATCATTTTCTACATTTATTTTATTATTCTTATTATCATTCACATACGTCTTAACAAAAGAAACCACTTTTTTATTATATGAATTACCAATATTGATATCTTTATAATTTATATTATCATAATTTATATTTTCATTCTCTTTAACCTTTTTTTTTTCTTTTAACACATCTTCATAGGTATTAACAATATAATAATTATTATTATTATCAACATATGTATCATTTAGTAGATATTTATTTTTTATTAAGCCTTGTATTTCTTTTTTTTCCTTCAAGTTCTCATCAGGTAGCTTATTCCAGACAAGGTTATCATCACTAGAAGATATAAAAGCCTTAAAAAGACAATTAAAAAAATCCTGACTAAAATAATTTAATTGTATAAATATCTTCAATACATATAATATCTGATCATACGTGTAATTAAAAAAATTGTTTATCATTATACGTACCATTTTTTTAAACATAACGTGATCCTTGTTATTATATTTCTTCATTATTTTTAATATAGCAAGCATACTATTTGAAGATATCTTAAAATCCTTTTTATCAATATAATTATGAACAAAAAGAAAAAATGTTTCATCAAGATTTATATTATTATAAAAAATAATATTTATATAATTATGGAAATCTAAATCTTCTAATGAATTTATATGTCGTTCTATATTTTTATGAATAGTGTTAAAAACAGATATATCATATTTATCATTCTCAATATTATTTATAATAATTTTTAATAATAAAAATGTATTTTTTAGTGTTAAATCATTTATATTATATATACACATATAAAGTAAGGTATCAAATAATTCTTTCTTCTTTTTTAAATTACATATATTTAAAAAATATAAAACGTTAATTATATATTTTATGTCCTTAACACAATCATTAGTTTCTTCTTCAATCATATTTAAGGAAAAAAAATTCATCCCTGGTACCCATTTCTCATAACGAAGAAAAGTTTCTAAATATTCATCTACATATTTTATGGTAGGTATATAATTAAACCTTGAACAAAAATATAAATAATATGATATGTTTTTTTTATTACTTTTTTTTAATTTACATAACCAATAAAAATATTCACTGAAACATTGTAACAATATTAAATTTTTATATTTTCTTTTACAAAATATTTTTAAAATATATAATATTTCATTATATCTAAATTTATACACATTATTAATTATATGCTTAGATATAAATCTATATTTATTTATATCATCATTTATTTGTAAATATTTTATATATCTTAAGATGTATAATTTATTGTTATAAATATTATCATCATTTATTAATTCACATCCATCAAAATATTTCTTATCATTATGTACCTCATTTTTCATATATGAAATATTTTCTTTATTCTTTATGTTATTATTACTATTCCTAATAGGAAACTCAACTTTTAAAATTCTTTCCTTTTCATTACATTCATTATATTCCTCTTCTTTACATGTATCATCATTAATTATTCTACTATTATCACAGATTCTTTCTTTTTTTTTTCTTAATATTAAATCAAATATGCTACTATAATTATATGTGTTTATTTTAAAAAATAAGACATAAGAAATGTTTCCTCTTACATTCTTCGAAAGGCATTTGCTTGTCACAGCTGAAAAAATCATATTATAATAAACCTATACACGCTCACATAAATAAATAAATAACTATATATATATATACATACATATATTTTTTTTTTATTTTTAATTTTTCATATATTTATTATATTCTTATTATTATTTTTTTTTTCCCTTCTGTCCTTTCAGCTAGCCAAAATGCAATTACATATTGATAAATCTATCTGAACGTTTTTTTTTTATTTAGTTTCACCATTTATTTAACTTTAACATATACATATATATCTTTAATGATTTGACTAATATTATATGTCAAGATTTATATTAGTATATCTTATTTCATCTGTATATATTTTCATTTCAAGTTATCTTTTAATTTTGTTTTTTTTTCTTTATTTATATTCTTAAACAGAAAGGTACATTTTTATTATACATTTTCAAATATAATATTTTATACGTAAAATTATGATACACAGAAGAAGATTCTATATTATCCCTTTATGTTGATAATAACATCACAAAAGGTTTATATAAATATCATTTGTTATCAAATAAAAAATATATAAAAATATATATATATATATATATATATTATATATAAATGTAATCTATTATATTGAAAAAAAAAAAAAAAAAAAAAAAAAAAAAAGGAACATTGAATTAGTGATTAGTAGTTAATATATATTTAATTTTTACCTAGCTTTATATTTAAATGAAATAAATCGATAACCATTTATATATACATAAGAATTAATTATAGATTCATTTAAAAAAAAAAAAAAAAAAAAAAAAAAAAAAAATATCCATTCAAATGTATGTATTATCCCTTTTAATATTTTAAACAATAAAAAGAAACATTTATAATTATAATATTTATTATTAATATATATATATATATATATATATATTTATTTATTTATTTATATATATATATTATATATATATCATTTGGTATTACAAAATTAAAACAACAATAATGTGTAAGTAAAAAAAAAAAAAAAATAATAATAATAAATAAGTAGAATTATAAAGTAATAATTAATAATAATTATTAATATATACGTTTAATTATAGAAAAAAAAAAAAAATAAAATAAGCATCCAATAAACAAAAATACAAAGGGATGATATAAATGAATTTTACGAACAAAAAATAACTTTTGTTACAAAACATTAATTATTTAATATATATTTAGTTTCATTTTAGCAACATGGGAAAAATTTTTTTGTCTTAATTCTTCGTTTATTTACAGTTGATATATTTCGAGCAGCCGATTTCTTTTCCCCATGTTGCAATGGAATATTTACTGTTTGTTTTGGATTAATATGTGGCATATACATTTGAGGATTATTCATACTTTCATATATAGGAATAGGGTATGGTAAATTATTATAATGACTATTTAATAATGTATTCATATTCATACTATTATTTTTGAAATTATTTGAATACAACATATTATCAGAATCGTTTATAGGCATATTATTTACATATTCTGCAGAAAACTTTTCTCCTGTCGTTGGATTAATATACATAACATCATTGTTAAGATTATTGTAATCTTCCATACGATAAGTAATTGGATTTGTTTGTATTGTATTTTGTGTATTATTATAATTCATTATATGTGAATAACCATCAAATCCTGTAGTATCCATATTAGTTCTCATCATACCTTGTATATTCAATGAATCATTCGTATCAGCAAGTGTCGTACCATTCATTGGAAGAGTATGACTATATGTAGGTATACCTTGGTCTAGTTTTAATTGAGATATCATATCTCCTGTATATTTATCTCTATTATTAACTATATAATCATTATTATACGCATTTGTTAAGACAGAACCATTCATTAAATAATTTGTATTCATACTATTCTGGGTTAAATCTATTGTGCTCATATCATATTGGGGTTCTTTCATATTCCTAGATGAAGCCATACCATTTCTCATATTATATGTCATGTCCATAATTTTTTATGTTTTATCTTTTATAGAATTAATTCCTTTTTTTCTTTTTTAAAGTAAAAACAACAAAAAGAATAAACAAATAAATAAAAAAAGAAAAAAGAGAAAAAAAAGAAAATAAAATGAAATTAAAATAAAAAAAAAAAACAAAACAAAATAATACAATACAATACAATACAA
>LT969560.1:1091113-1098613 GCA_900097035.1 Plasmodium blacklocki (nom. inval.)
AAGAAGTGTAAATAATAATGTATCCTGTAGCAGACATACGGATATATGTAACAATTACAAGTTTTATAATAATAATAATAACAAAGAAGAACAGACAAATATATTTGATAAGAATTTAACTAGTAATAACGATAAATATAATGTGACAGATGGAAACAACAACGGACGAGATAAAAAAAACCATGCAAGAAATAGAAAAAATAATAGAAAAGATAAAAAAAATAACAATGTTAGAGTAGATGGAGAGAACAATAACAATAATAATTATAACAATATGATAAAATCTATGTGCAAAAATAATTTTGACATGCAACAAAATAATGTTCATACTATGGATTGGTTTTTTAAAAAAGAAAATATTTGTAACATGAATAATATACCAGATAAAAACGGAGAATCATTCTTATATAACAATAAAGAGATTAATATGTTACAAGATAAATCTTATAATAAAGTAATTTTTAAAAATGATAAAAAAGATTTTATTAATCCTGATAATAACAATAATAAAAAAAATAATAATAATAATAATAATAATAATATTTATATGAATCCATATGTAGAAGATAATAATATGATCACACATAAATATGGTTTATCATTAGATCAACGTAAAAATAATAGGAATAAAAATACAACATATGTAAATAAAAATAATGTATTTGAAGACCATGAAATGAAAAATTCTCTTCAAAAAAAAATATATAACGAAACGATACAAATAGAAAGTTTTGCCCATAGGATGAAAAATTATAAAAAGGATGGAGATGATATAAAAAATACGATGGTATCTGGTCCTAAATTTATTTATACAGAAAAGGTATACACAAATGGAAACAGCCACAATAATAATAATAATAATAATAATAATAATGATTATAATAATAATAATGATTATAATAATAATAATAATAATAATGATTATTACCACAATAATAATTATTATTATACATATAATTATAATGCTTATAAATATAATGATATTTATAACATAGAAGATGAACAAAACCAAATTATTAATAATGATCATCCTTATTTGTTAAATAATTATAATAGAAAAGGGAAGGAAAAAAAAAAAGATTGTGTAAGGTCCCCTCTTCCTTATAATAATATATGTACTGACGATGAAAAAAAAGAAATGAATATAGAAAAGAAACATGACACACAAGGATACACTCAGGACACGGATAAATCTTATAATATGATAGATAACATATTTATAAGTTACTTTAAAAATAAGAACGATAGTGCTAGTAATGTGTTTGAACCCCAAGAAAATTACAGAGGGGAGATTTTTAATATATGGAATAACATATATAGTGATAATAATAATGATAATAATAATGATAATAATAATTATGATGGTATTAATGATGATGGTATTAATGATGATGATAGTAATGACGATGATGGTAATGATGATGATGGTAATGATGATGATGGTAATGATGATGATGGTAATGATGATGATGGTAATGATGATGATAATAATGATGATGATAATAATGATGATGATAATAATGATGATGATAATAATGATGATGATAATAATGATGATGATAATAATGATGATGATAATAATGATGATGATAATAATAATAATAATTATTATTATTATTATAATAATAATTATAGGAACAATAGAAGCATTTTTAAAAGGAATAATTTTCAAATTAATAAAGAAAAAGAGAAGAAAGAAAAAATATATACCTCTGTTTTTGAAGAGAATAACAAAGTTATTATTGATATGATAAATAATAAAAATAAAGATAATTTCACTAATATGAATGAAAAATCCAATGAATTAAATAACGTTCATAATTATACTGATGTTTATGTTGATGAAGATATTAATGTTCATGTTGATAAAAATGAAAATATATTTTTTGATCATCATTCTAATTTTTTTGTTGATGATTTTAATAATCTACATGTTTATAATAAACATAATGAAGATTATTATAAAAATATAAAAATATATAACAGACATATGGAAAATGATAAAAGTGCAAAAGAAAACTATGATGATATTCAAGAAAATGAATATAAAGATTTAAGTTTAAGTAATAAAAATATGGATAATATATATAATGACCAAATACCAAGAGAGAATGATAATCAAATTATTCATGATATAAAGAATTACGACATTTTCTCAATCTTATCTATTACAGATATGAATAATAATAATTATCATAATAATAATAATAATAATAATAATAATAATAGTAGAAGCAGTAGCAGTAGCAGAAGTAGTAGTAGTAAAGATAATAATTATTATAATTATAATGATAGATATATTCCACATATTCATCACAACAATAGTGATACAGATCGTAATATAAATAATATATTAGAAAATTACAATCCTTTATTGATTTATCATAAGGAATGGACAAATTTTTTAAAAGATCAAAAAGAAAAGATGATAAATATATATAATATTAAAAAACATGGAAAAGACAAATATGACATAAAGTCACATAATAATAATATTTTACAAGAAATAATAAATAAAAATTTAATATATGAGGATGTTAAGAATAAAAATATAAAATATTTTAAAAAATATTTATCTGATAATGTTATCTCTAAAATACACCCTTTAAATTATATTATTATTAATAATATGAATTCTTTACAAAATCAAGATGCAAATAATAATGTTGATGATATAACAGACAAAGGAACAATAAAAGAAATATATGATATAATAAATAATAATGATGATTATATAAATAATAAAGGAAATAATATGAGTGATGATTCTATCAGTGATCTTTCAAAAATTAATGTAGATAATACAATTAATGTTGAAGATATAAATCAAAATTGTCATGATATAAAATATATAAAAAGTAATAAAACAAACCATATTTTTAATAATAATAATAATAATAGTGATGATGATCATCATCATCATAAATGTAGTATATTCCAAAAAAAGAATAATACAGATAATTTGTATATTTATAAACATTCTAACATTTCAAATACATATAATGAGAAATATACCAAAGAATATTTAAACAATGAAGATAATAATAATACACCAAAGAATTTAAATGTATCAAATAGAAATTATCTATTACATAAAGAATACACAATTTATATAGATAATATATCTTATTACGAACAAGATAATAAAATTGATAATACAAATAATAACAAAAAAGATTTAAATGAGATGGAAAAAAGAAAGGATCACAATAATATACAATTTAATCATTTACTATTAAATGAAAAAAAAAAAAAAAAGTCTTCTATAATATATAACAAATATATGGTAAATATAAACCAAAAAATTATATTTAATAATAATAAGTATTATCATATAAATAATAATTGTTCAAATGATTATGACAATAAAGATAATAATATCCTTCATTTTAATTATTACAAATGGTATATATACCATATAAATTACCCTCAATATTTGGATTTTAAAAAGGCTTATTTTTTTATTTTTAAAAATGATATATATATTTATGGAGCTAGAAATAATCAATATATAATACCTGATGAATTATATAAATTATACAATAATAATATAGAAATCATATATACTAAAGGGATTATACCACAAATATATTATAAGATATATTTTTTGGTTGATATTGAAAATTTTGATAAAAAGAATAATTATTCTGATGATTTATTTAATAATTATAATGAAAATATTAATAAGTCATATGATAATAATTGTATTACATCACACTGTGATAATCCAAAGTTTTATTTTGATTTCCCTAATTTTATGTTATACAACCCTAGCTTTATTTTTTCTAACCCTAGCTTTTATCATAAGGATAATTCACTTTTTAGAAAGGGAGTGTTTATACCTGCAATGAATTCTGTAGAAAATAACTGGAATAATATAGAAAAAAATGAACGAAATGGATCTGAATACTATAGATTTAAGAATACACAAAGATATACAAAAAATGATGATGACAATGATGATGTTGATGATGTTGATGATGTTGATGATAATAATAATAATAATAATAATAATAATAATAATAATAATAATAATAATAGTATACATTTTAATGATATATCATATAATAAAGGAAATAATGAATATTCATTTAATCAAAAAATAAACAACAAAAATAAAAAAAATACACAATGTTTTTATATTCTAGGATGCAAACAATATAAAGTAATCGATTTTTTTAACATATTTAAATTCGACATGATTACATTTCAATGGGATAAAATTAATATCACTTATAATAGAATATTAAATTTAAAAAGAGACGATTTCTCAATAACTTTAAGTAATGATTATATCTATCTATATGGAGGAGTAGTACAAACAGGCAAATCATGGGAAGTGACTGATGAACTATGGATTTGTAATTTGAAAAAAAGAACATGGGAACTTATATCTTTCAAAGAAAAAGAAAAGAAAACAAATAATCAATGTATATATGATATTAACTCTAATATATTAAAACAAAAATATATATTAAACACAGAAACGATGGAAAATAATAATATCATAATCCAAGAAAAAAAAGTACAAGATATACTAAATAATAATATAAAAAATAATATAAAAAATAATATAAAAAATAATATAAAATATAATATAAAAAATAATATAAAAAATTATAAAAAAAATTATAGCATAAATAATAACAAATCAAATGATGATGCATATACTACTCATCATATTGAAAAACATCCAGGTGCTCGAGCTTGTCATTTGAGTTTTTTTTATAACGATAAATTATTTATACATGGAGGAACTAATTTAAAAGCTGAAAAAGATGATTTCTTTTTTTATGATACAAAAAAAGAAAAATGGTACGAAATTATATCTGATGAATATAATCACATGAAACCTTCAAAAAGACACAGTCATACTGGGATTCTTCTAAAGAATAAATTATATTTATACGGAGGATTTGAAAAATATGAAAATTATCATATCCTAAAGAATGATTTATTTTTATATGATATTGAAAAGAATATCTGGACTCAAATATTTACGATGGATGATTTGTATTATCTAAAAACAGAATTAATTAATAAAGAAAAACATGTTCTACTATATTTGCAATTACTTGTTTTAAAAAATATGTATCGTAATTATTTAGTAAAATTATTGAATACTAGTAATTCCCAAAAAAAATATATTAAACTCGATGAATATAATAATACATCAGACCAAGAGACTCTTCTAAGTTCCCAAAATGTACTAGAATATATAAAAGAAAACGATAGAATAAGTGAAGAACTTAAACAAAAAAAAAAAAAAAAAAATGAAATAAATGAAAATGTTATTTATAAATCAAATATTATTCATATAGATAATTTTGAAAATCTATCAGAATATTCAAATATATGTAATGATAAGAAAAGTCCTTCTTTAAATTGTTATAATAATAACACATTTAACAACAAACCTAATGACAATAATTTTGTTTTACATGAATTTATTAATTCTGATGAAAATGTTAAAAATGTAAATGAAACACTTAATATTCATTTTGATAATAACAAAATGAAGCATCAACAACAACAAAAACAACAAAAAAAACAACAACATATATATTTTCATCATAATTTTTTTTATTTAAAAAATTTAAATAATTCAGAAAATATTATTATACCATATAATAATTTTCGAAATAAATGCTTTTATTTTAAGAACTCTTTATATTTTTATGGAGGATCCGGATATAATCCAAATATAAAAGAAAGTATTGAAAAACAACAAGATTATATTTTTTATGATAATGTTACAAAAATTAATACAGAAGTAACATATATCGATTTTATTTTATCTTATTTAATTTTTAATGATACTTTCTTTTTCAATTATATTCAAAATGTACAGTTAGAAATGTTGCCATTCATCCAGTCGCTTGAAAAGAATTTTCACAATCGTATGAATGAACAAGAAAAACATCTTAAAGAGGAAAATATTATAAATAAAATATGTGTAAACATTCAAAGGATTCAGGAAAAATTAAATAACATATATATGAATAAAATACAAAGCGATACAAAAAATAACAACAAGAATGATTATCATGATTTGGATAATATAATCAACCAACTATATAATAGTAATAATAGTGATGGTCATTATAATTCCAATCTGGAAAATGAACATATAAACATGTCAGAAAAAGATATATTAGAAAAGGTATTTTTTTATACTCAAAGTAAAAAAAGTTATGAACTGTTAAGGTTTTTATTTGATTTATATAAAAATATATATATAAAATACCTGAACGATCAGGACAAAGAAATGATTTCCATGGAATTTCTTAAAAATATGGGAACAGAGGAAAATAATGTTCAATCAAATGATACGCCTGATAATAATAATAATAGTGAGAAGAATATAAATGATAAATCAAATGGGAATTCTCCAAATAATTTTAATAACAATTTTTATGACAAAAAAAATGATATCATATTATCAAATATGGGAGAGAAAATATTTAGAGGTGAACATTTTGTTCAAGAATGTTGTATAGAGGAGAAAGAAAAAAAGGAAAGAAAAGTTACTTGTGAAATATTACCTAATGGAAATAATATGAATCAAAATAATATGAATCAAAATAAGGTAAATCAAAATAATTATGAACAAGTACAAAAAATGTGCGATATAGATATCGAAGGTAAACCATTAAAATATTACAATAGTAATATTTATGAAAATGAGGAGACAAGAAATATTTTAGTGGAACTAGTAAAATCATATAATGAAGAAAAAGATGAATATATGAGAAATGATAAAATTATGCCCAATCATAATTTTATGAATAATTATATTAATCATAATCAAAATGATAATATTGAATTTAATGAAAAAAGAGAAGACGATACACATAAAAATATATTAGACACTAATATTTCTATTATAGTTGATAAACTTAAAAATGATTATATTAATATTAAAGATGATATTAATGGTAATGATGATATTAATGGAAATGATGATATTAATGGTAATAATAATATTAATGGTAATAATAATATTAATGGTAATAATAATATTAATGGTAATAATAATATTAATGGTAATAATAATATTAATGGTAATAATAATATTAATGGTAATAATAATATTAATGGTAATAATAATATTAATGGTAATAATAATATTAATGATAGTCATAATATTTATAATATTTATAATTCTGATTATTTGAAAAAAACATCAGGTACCTATGTATATGATGAAATGATGAATTATGAACGAAATATAACTAACCATTTAGATATAGACAATTATAAATATAATGGTAATTATTCCGTAAATGATAATGAGGATAGTTGTACAAATAAAAATAATCTTACATCTTCTTATGACAGTACCAATATAGGCAATCAAAGAATCCCCATGGGGAGAAAATTACAGATAAAAAATATTTTTTTGAAAAAAAGAAAGGATGATGATAATATTTATGATAATAAAATTTATGATGATGACAATAAGAGTGATCATATGGATAATATTAAGGGCGATCATAT
>LT969560.1:1101113-1103613 GCA_900097035.1 Plasmodium blacklocki (nom. inval.)
TTTATAGGGAATGGATTTGAATAGTCGTAGCAGAAACGACCACTTTTTATACTATATAAGGAAAACAAAATGAGAAAATTATACATATATAAAATGTAATAATACACATATGTATTATTTATTTGTCATTTTTTTTTTTTTTTTTTTTTCTTTTTCTTTTTTTTTGGCTTACTCATTTTCTCCCTCAAATAATATATAATTTTGCACATCTTCTTTCATTATTTTATTTTTAAAATATACATTTGAAAATAAGCTTATTTTAAAAGAAGAAAAAAAAAAAAATAAAAATAAAGCTTATAAAAGTGACAAAAGTTAAAATATAATTATGGTTATTTTAATTAATGTTAAAAATTAAATAGACACAAAAAAAAAAAATAAATAATAAATAAATAATAAAATATTAATAATAAGAAATATAAATAAATATGAATAAAATTATACATACATAAATATATATATATATATATATATATATATAAATATATACATGTGACGTTATAAGCATGTGGATTTTTCTTTTTCCAGACATTGTACAAAATATTATGAAAAACAACAAGCGTTTAAAAAAAAAATAATAATAAAATAAAGGCATGCACAATATCCTACAAATTTCGTTTTAACAATTTTATAGGAACAAAAAAACCATAAAAAAAAAAAAAATGAAATAAAATAATTATTATATATATATATATATATATATATATATATTTATTTATTTATTTATTTATTTATATATCCATATATATCCTTTTTCTTTATGAATTATGGTTTAACAAATGTGATATATATAAAATGTCTTTTCATTTTGATTATATGATATTATAAAAAACAAAACAAATAATTTTTTTCTTTAAAAAAGAAATATAATGCATGAAATGTATATGTATATGTATATATATATTATTATTATATGCATACAAAAAAAAATGTATACAAGCTTATGACATCTTCATAAATATTATTAATATATTTTTAATCTTTTATAATTTAAAATATATCGGGTGTATCGGAGAATTCATTTTTTTCTTTGGTAATCCAATATTTATTATTAAACAAATAGATATCTCTATCATTAAAAATAGGATCTTTATGTTTGTAAAACCATTTGGGTTGATATTTATTTGTACTATTATATTTTTTTGCATTTTGTCTTTGTTTATTTTCTAATCTTTGTTTTTCATTCATAGCAACTTCTATATTACCATTTTCATAATTTCTTTGATCTGGTCTAAATCTACTATCTGTACATGCAATAGCTGCTCCTTTATCTTTATCATATTCTTTTGTTATTTCATTTAATTCAACAGTCATATAGTTGAAACCATAATATTGTTCTGAGTTGTGAGGTCTTTTATGTGCTTTCCATACACATATGGAATTTAAATTTTCTATATTATTTTCATATAGTTGCCAATCAATAGTATTAATAAATTCATTCAATGTATTTTTATTATAATGATAAATATTTTCAGTACCATCTTCATTAAAAAAATAATTATCATATTCTAATTTTTTCATATCTTTTACATATGCAATATATATTTCTTGTGACCATTTCCCATAAATAAAAAAAATTATGTTTTTATATCTATCACAAACTACACATCTAACATTATGAATTTCGTTTTCAAACCATCCTTTTCTTATATATCTAACTATTGAAAAGTCCCCATTATTATGATTACGTATTAATATATTCCCATGAAGTTCAACCCACAGCTTTCCGAATATGACATTGTGAATAATCATATTTGCTCTTTCATATGTATAGTGTTCTTTATCATATAGGATATCATCACTTTGTTCATGTGAATTAATATTATTATTATTAACATAACAATCACCATTACCATCACCATTACCATCACCATCACCATTACCATCACCATTACCATCACCATCACCATTACCATCACCATTACCATCACCATTACCATCACCATTACCATCACCATTACCATCATAATTATTACTGTAGTTCATGTTCTTATGTGTTCCTCCCTCCTTATATAATTCTTCCCTTACACGAGATATACAATTAATTCCCTTCTCTCCACTTTGCATATTATCATTCAATAATTCATTTTCATTTTGTTTAAATCTGTCATTTTTTGAGTCTATATCATTAGACATTACATCTGTGTCTGAATATGTATTATCTGCAAGTTTCTTTTCTCCACAATAATTATAATTGTTAATCATTTGGGATCCCGTATTCCCCCTGTTCATCTTATTATTATGAATATGATTATTTATATTATTATTTATTTTATTTTCACACATAATTGTCCTCTTGTACTTAAGAATTAGATGACTAGATCCAGGCATAGTAACCTCAACGGATTTCCCTAATATGTGAACATTCGCAATAATACTTGCATAATTTTCCATATATTCATTATGACAATGATATGCTGTTATAGGAGGGTGATGAACCACCTGTTCTGATATAAAACGAAATTTTCTATGTGTTAATTCATATGTTTCTCCTAGTAACGGA
>LT969560.1:1108613-1121113 GCA_900097035.1 Plasmodium blacklocki (nom. inval.)
ATATATATATTTGTATGGGTACTATTCTTTTTTTTTTTTTTTGATTTTTAAATAAAATATATACCATAGATGAAAAAAAATCATTATATGCTTATTTATTTTTTATTATGGTTTCCAGTATGATATGTACAATAAGGTTGTGTTCATATTATGTAATCTAAACACTTGGTTAATTTATTAATATATATATATATATATATATGTGTCTATATTTTATAATTGTACTTGTTTATTATATAATATTATATTCATCATAATGAATATTTTTTATAAACACAATAATTTATTTGTTTTTCTTATGCAATTTGCTTCATTTTTATTATCGCAAAATTAAATATATATTTTATAAAGATCTCTTTTATAATAGATTAAGGGACATGATTTTTTGAACAGTAAGAATATCACATAATATATTAAAAATATGTAGACGTTTTAATAATATATATTTTATTTTTGTTATATGCATCCCTTCAATTTATTTATTAATATATTTTTCATTTTAATTTTTAATTTTTTTTTGTATTTCATTAGAATATCTTTATTTTCTTTTTATTTTTCATCTTATTTTTCATTTTACTCTTCATTTTATTTTTTATTTTTGTTTTTTTTTTATCGTCCTTTTTTTCGATATGATTTTTGGAGAGGCGAGTATATGGATTTTTTTTTTTTTTTTGTTTTTTTGTTTTTTTTGTTTTTTTTGTTTTTTTTGCGGATAATCTGATGTAACGATTAGAATATGTTTTGAAATGAAAGCAACATGGATAAGTTTGTGAGATATTATTTGTACAAATGTTTTTTTTTGAATTACTCCGATTTTTATCTTTCCAATAATATATAATATAGAAAATAATAAATATAAGTAATGAGGGTACAATAGCTGTAATCAAAAGAATAATATAATGATATTTTAAATTTCTACATGTTGTACAATTTATATGTTTTGGTAATAATTTAGTACTATCAACTAAAGTATATATGACATGAAATGTATTTGAATTGTTTATTTGTTTTTTTATTTGTTTAATAGTTATATAAGAATATGAATCATTCTGTTCATGAGCTTTTCTTTTCTTTGTCGATAATTTTATATGTATAATAATTTCACGTATATTCATTTTAATTAATACATTATTAATTAATTTAATATCTATACCTTCTCCAAAATGTCCAACTACTTTTATCATATCACCATCCTGATATTTTAAACACCCCCCATAAAAATGTATATCATATAATGAGCTAATATATGCAAAATTTTTTAAAAAAAATTTTTGTACATGACTAAAGGTAAATTTCAATTTCTTCTTTATTCTTAGAAATATATGTAAGGATAAATCTTCATATTTCTTTTCTTCTTTGGGTTTGTTGTGTTGCTTATCACCAAATATGTATTTTGATGTAATGAAGGAGGTATATTTATAGTTATCAAGCAAAGAATCGTCGTTATAAAATATGTAATTCATAAAAATGTTGTATATATATTCCATAGTAAAATGAAAGTCGTGTATATCATGTAAGGGATTATTTTGGTAGGTATGGTTACTCTGCTGTTTAGAAAGGTAATAATTATTACTTCTATCACTTGGGTTATTATAATAATCCTCTTTATTTTTATTTTCATCCTCTTTATTTTTATTTTCATCCTCTTTATTTTTATTTTCATCCTCTTTATTTTTATATTCATCCCATTTATTTTTATTTTCATCCCATTTATTTTTATTTTCAACCCATTTATTTTTATTTTCAACCCATTTATTTTTATTTTCAACCCATTTATTTTTATTTTCATCCTCTTTATTTTTATTTTCATCCCATTTATTTTTATGTTCATCCCTTTTATTTTCATTTTTATTATCATCATTTTGTGGTGTTGTCTCCTTGTTTCCCTCAATATGATTACCTATCATCATCTGAATGACAACTTTCTCTTTGTTCATATTAAAATATTCTTCTGTAAACTGATTATTTATTTTTTTATTTTCATCTATGGTATATAATTTATGTTCATTAAATGTAGCATATCCTATTATACGTACTGGAGGAATATATACATTCATTAATGTATTCAACAAAAAAGATAAATTTTCTTTACCTATAACATTTGGATATAAATGTTGTATATGTTCATTTATAATATGTTTAAATTTATATTCTATATTTTTTATTATATCATCATTTATTATTTTTATATCATTCACTATTTGTGTACCTTTGTGTAATTCTCTTAACTCATTATTTTTATTGTATAATTTTATATTTATGTCTTTTGTTTTTGTTCTTTCCTTTTTCTTATCTAAAGATATATACATTAATATACCATCATTATTTAAAGGTAATTCATATTTCATTATCTTTCGTAAATAATTTAAACTCATCCACTGGTTTATTGTATTTTCATACATCAATATTAACATATTTTTTCTTTCTTTATTATTAAATAATGAATGGTAACTTATTATTATAGATACATATAAGATATCTAACAATAATTGTATCTTTTTATAACTTTCTTTACAATTTAATGTTTTTAATTCATAATCAAATGGTAGAAGAGATAATAAAGTTATTCTGTTACTATTTTTTCTTACCCTCTTTTCAATCTCAATATTTATATTATTATGTTCATATAATTCCTTATATTTTTTATCTTCTCCAATTTTTTTAATTTCTTCATATAATTTCATATACATTTTGTTTTGATGATTTAGGCTCATACTAAGCATTATCTTTTCAAAAGATTCTTTTACATCTCCTAAATGTACATGCTTATTTAAATATTGTACTTTTATAAGAAATTTTACAAATACCAAACGGAAAAAATCATAATCATCTTCATAAAATATTCGGGATAATTTATTGTTATAAATACTTCTTGTGAAAAAATTCCTTTCCTTCATATTCCTGTTCATGATGTTATAGTTATCTTTAAAAATGAAAACCGTAGTCGTTATATACACCAAGTAATACATATAGGTGATCATATTCATCATAACCACAAAGAAAAATAAAAAGAAAAAGTATAATAAAAATTAAGTAAAATAAATAAAAAATAAAAAAAAAAAAGTAAAATAGGAGAATAAAAAAATCAAATATGAGTAATCCAAGAATAACATTAACATTTATATTATTATAGAGGATGATAACATAAATAGGTTGTGTAATATATTATTTATTTTAATCATTGCAATTTATTCATATGTTAACGAGATGAGAGAAATATATATATATAAATTATATATATAAATTATATATATATATATATATATATAATAGGATGTAAAAATTTTATCAAGACATATATAATCAAGTGTCCATTTAAAAATAAATTTATGAGGCATCAATAATAATTTGTTACACCGACCTTAATAATTTAAAAAAAAAAAAAAAAAAATTCGATTAAAATGATATATATTATATTCCCTATAAATCATATTTGTGATATGTATTTAAGTTTTTTATTTATTAAGTTATATATTTGTTTCCTTTGACTGACACCATTTTGGTTATATGTAAATGAATGCATAAGTATACGTGACAACAAAAGGTGTCCTACTATAACAATAAATTTTTAATGCAATAGTTATAGGAAGATTTTTTTTCTACAAAAGTAAGTTCGATTCATTTTCTCTCTCTCTTTCAAAAAAAAAAAAATAAAATGGAGTAATATACATATATATATATTGCATGCAGAGAGTATTTATAATATCTATATTTATACATACGTATATATTTATTTATTTATTTATAAATATAACCTTCAAATATTAATTACAATATATACTTCTATTTATATTTATTTAATATAATTTATTCATAAGAACATATAGTGAACCATAAAAGGGAGAAAGAGAAAAAAAAAAAAAAAAAAAAAACAATAATAATAAAGTAATATGAAATAAAAGATTGTTTCATAAAAAAAAAAAATTGTCTTTTTACATTTTCATGCTTTCCTCTTTTTCTTTTTATATTTTTTCCAGATTACACTATTAACATGTTTGCTCAAAAGAATAAAAGAGAAAATTTTCTTCATTTTATATAAGAAAAATTAAATACAAGGACAAATATTTATATATAGAACAGACGAACAAACACCACGTTATAGTTAAATATAAAAAGAACAAACATATATACAATATATGTTTTTTTTAATAATTAGATAATGTTCGTACGATTTTTTTTTTTTTTTTTTTTTTTTCTTAACATATTGAAAAATTTTCATTCGAATAAGTTGCACACATGACATCCGTTGTAGAGTTATCATAAAAATGAAGAGAAAAAATATAAATAAATAAATAAATAAATAAATATATATATATATATATATATATATATATATATATATTGTTACATATTCTTATTTTACTTTAATATTTGTGCTTGTTAAAATTTTCTTTGGTCTTTTTCTTTTTCATTATTTTCATTTTTTTCATTACTATTTAAATTTGAGGAATATCTAATTATAATTATTTTATAAATATATCCCATTTTGAATTAATTCAAAAAAATGATTTCCTCTTTTACCTGTCTTTTTTTTTTTTTTTTTTAATTTTACCTGACTTGTTAATGTAATATTTATCACGTATAATTATTTTTACAAAATGATATGAAAAAAAAGATAAGCAAATATATTTAACAAGAAATAATAATATAAATAAATATATATAATATATATATATATATATATATATATATATATATATATATATATATATATAATAAAACGAGGTGATGATAAGTATACACTATTATATAAATTTTCATAATATCTTTGTTAACATATATAATTTTTTACTAACTTAATATTTAATTATTTTATATATGCTTTGTTAATTAAAGGAAGACCATTCTTCATCTTTATCGATATTATAAATATAAATATATATATATATATATATATATTTATATATTGGTACTTTTTCTTTAATTCCATTGTAAAACATATAGTGTAAATTTTATATATTTTTTTTATTTTTTATGTTGTAACCAAAATGCATTTTTGAACATATAATGTGAAGATAAGTATAAAATAATCGAATAACGAAAAATATTTGTATATCTCTTTGTTTTTTACTTTTCTACATAATATTAAAAAGAAAGAAAAATATTTCTAAAATTAATTATATAATAAAGTTTGATTTCTTTGTATAGAGGTATTCATTATTTATTATTTTTCATATACATAATATAATGATTTTTTTTTATTCTTTTAAGGGATGTATAATATTGTATATATATATATATATATATATATTTATATTTATATTTATATATAATAATAATATATGTATATATTAAAAATAAAAATATAAGAAAATTTCAAAACTTTTATAAAAATACATTTTGAATTATGTATATAAGATTATAAAAAATTTTATTACACCACCTTTTTTTTTTTTTATAAATCTTACTATAATTCAACTTCACACTTTTTTTTTTATGTACATATATATGAAATATTTTTTTTGTTTTTTTTTTTTTTTTTTAATTAAAGATGTTTCTTTTATATAATTAAAAATAATAAGAAATAAGTTTTTTTTTCCAAACTATTCGTTAAAATTATATATATATATATGTATATATTTTTTTTTTTTCGTTCTTTATATATATATATATATTATAATATACATGCATAATATTATATAAAGAAAACATATAATATTATTAAAAGGAAAAAAAAGCACACACAATGTTACTTGAAATATATATTGTAAAAATATATAAAATAAAAAAAAAAAAAATAAAATAAAAATTATATTTATACATATATTATTTATTTGTATACGTATGTTATTTTAAGAATACAAGAAAAAAAAAAAAAAAAAAAAATAATAAAAGAAAAAGAAGAAAAATAAAATATATATATATATATATATATATATATATACAATATATATATATGATATATACTTTTATAAATAATTTTTTAATAATATAAATAATAAAGCTGTTTCAACATATTATATATATATATATATATATATATATATATATATATATATATATATATATATAATATATATAATATATATAATAATATATTTTTTATATTAACAATGACATGCAATTCTTAATCCTTATAATATAATATATTATATATTTAATATATATAATATTATATAATATTTTTTTCTTTTTCTTTTTAGATATATATATAAAATACATATATATATAATAATATATATATATAATATACATAATTATTAATATATATATATTTTTTTTTCTCATTTTTGGATGAATATTTTTACAATTTTATAATATATATAATAATATATATATTATTTTATTTTTTTCATTTATTTCATACATTATATTATGTAAGAAGCTATATATATATAGAAACCTTATAGTGATCATTATATATATATATATATATAATATAAAAATTTAAATGAATATTTAAAAAAAAAAAAAAAAAGTATAAAAAAAAAAAATAAATAGTGAAATTCATATTATATATATAGTAACATTTATTGTATAACCACAATTTTATTATAAAACTTTAAAAAAAAAATTTTTTTTTTTTTTTTTTTTTTCTTTTTTTTCTCATATTCATTTAGTCAAAGATTTTATTATTTTCGTCAAAAAGAAAGAAAGAAAAAAAAAATATGGCAAATTCAATAGAAAAAAATGAAAAGGAAAAGGTAGATGTCCATATAAATAATATTGATCTTAATGAATATAAATATGTTATAAATAATTCACACAGTTCTGATGAAGGTGAAGAAGAGGATGTTTCATCATATGATGAAAATGATAACGAGGAATATAATAATGATGAATTAATTAAAGAAGATGATAGTAATAATAATAAAAAGAATAAACTGTTAGATACAAGTAAATATAGAAATAATGATATTATAAATAATAATAATAATGTAAAGGGTAGTAATGGTTTGATAAATAATAATGAAGATTTTAAAGATATATCAGTAGGTATCATGAATAAAGAAGATAGTTTAAGATGTGATAAGGATAAGGAAGAAAATGTTGAGATAAAAAATAACAATAGTAATGAGAAATATAATAATAATGGTAATATGTTTAATAAGGATAATAATAAAAGTGATATAAAAAAAAGAGAAGGGTATGAATTAAATAATAAAAATAAAAACATTGTAGATAATAAATATATATATGTAAGATTAAAGACAAATGATTGTAATAATAATAATATATATAAATGTCGAATAGAAAAAAATATTACCATTAAAAAAATGAAGAAAGGAATAAATAAAATATTAAATAATAATAATGATATGAATTATCGAATTATATATAGAGGAAGATCATTAAAAGATATTGATGAAATATGTAAATATAATATAAAATTTAATGATATAATATATGCTATAAAAGTTCATAAAAAACGAAATGGAAATGATGTAACATTAGATTCAGGTATTACAAGTTCTCAGTTAAGTACAATAAATGATGAATATAATGAATATGGTAAATATGGACAAAATGATGGTATATCAAAATTAATATCTAACATGTTTGATAATAGTGATTTTATTAAATCAATAATGGATTCTAATAAACAATTAAAAAAGTTAAGAGAAAAAAATTCTGATTTAAATCATATTTTAAATGATTCACAGACTTTAAAACAATCTTTTGAAATGATAAAGAATCCATCTTTAATGAAAGAACTAATGAAAAATACTGATAGGGCTATTAGTAATATTGAAGCTATACCAGGAGGTTTTAATACTTTAAGAAGAATGTATCATAATATACAAGAACCCATGTATGAATCTACAGAAAAATTAATTGATAAAAAGTTAAATAAAGTTAAACATTATGATTTAAATTCTACATCACCACCTACAAGTGAAGCCTTTCCGAATCCATGGGCTTCAAAAAATAGCAAAAATAAAAATAACATAAATAATAAAAATAATTATAATCTAAAAAATTTTGAAAAATTCTTCCAGTCAAATGATAAGACAGAAAATTTTAAATCAAATATATCAACAAATAGTAACAACAATAATAATTATAGTAAAAATCTGTTGAATACTGGAAATAACATGTTTGATAAAAACAATAAGATAAGTAATAATACAACTAGTAACAATAATACGACACATAATATAATGAATAATAATAACTTTAATGATCTTATGAATAATTCCTTTCTAAGTAATTCATTGTTTCCCTTATTAAATAAATTACAACTTCCCCAATCTAACAAAAATATTAGTAATAATCATAGTAATAATAATAATAATAATAATGTCATAAGGGGAAATAATAATCATCAAAACAATTTAATAGATGAATATAAAAATAAGACACATCATGTTAATAATAATTTAGCTCATTCAAATGAAAATCAAAATGATGAATTGTCGACAAATAGATTAACTAACAATAATAAGGATAATAAATTAAATGAAACCATAGAAAATACATCTAACATGTTAAATAATTTTTTCATGAGTATGAATAAAAATTTAAATATGAATTCCATACCACCGACAAATAATACATCTAGCGATTTGATGAATACCATAAATATGATAAATAGCTTAAGTAATCTTGGTGATTATAATAGTCCTTATGACAATATTGTAGGAGAAAACGGAACAACAAGAAATAACCAAAATTATGCTAATAAGAATAATATTGGTAATGCTAATGGTAATGCTAATGGTAATGCTAATGGTAATGCTAATGCTAAGGCTAGTGGTAGCATTCCTCCATATTATATGGATCAGTCTTTTTTTTTGGAAGCCATGAATTTTTTAAGAAATACCGCAAACAATGACACCATCAGTAATAATAACAATAATAAGAATAACGACAATAATGACAATAATGACAATAGTAACAATAGTAACAATAGCCACAATAGTAACAATAGCCACAATATTAACAATAACCGTTTTAATAATATCCTGTTCAATAACACTCCTCTTAATAATAATTTCAGCAATTTTATGAATGTACTTCAAAATGTAGGTACAGGAAATGGATATATATCAAGTGTGCGTACTAATAATACAAATGAAAATCAAGCACCAAGAGCTATTAAAAATGAAGTAAAAAATGATGAAGGGAAACAAGAAGAAATACAAGATACTCTTAAAGGTACCAATATATTAAATATTAAAAATAATGATAATAACATAAGTAATAATATTAATGAAGAAGCAAATGACCACATTATATACTCCGAACAGTTAAATTCATTAAAAGGAATGGGCTTTACAAATGTTGAAAAATGTTTAAAAGCACTAATTAAATCAAAAGGTAATGTAGAAGGGGCCATAGATTTTTTACTATTAGATGAAAGTAATATGAATGAAAGTTAAAGAGGACTTTCATAAATATATATATATATATATATTTCTATATTATATTATTATATATATTTTTTTTTTTTATTATTTTTTCTTTTTTCTTTTTTTTTTTTGCTGTTATTCTTTTTACCTATATATATATATATATATATATATATATATTTTCATAAGTGAATTAATTTTTTTCAATATGGATAACATTTTATGATTATTGTATTATGCATAAAAAAAAGTACAATTTTTTCTTTTTTGAAAGTATACATGATTTTATATATATATATTATAATTGTTTTTTGTTATTTTTGTATATATTTTTTTTATATCATAACATTTGCTTCTTTTTTTTTTTTTTTTAATAATGAGAAAATTAAAAAAGAAAAAAAGAAAAAAAAAAAAAAAAAAAAAAAAAAAAAAACCTATAAAATTAATGTAAAGATTTTATTCTTTTTTTTTTAAGTTGAATTTTAAGATTATTAGTATTAATAAAAAAAAAAAAGAAAAAAGTATGATTGGTATATAAAGCATTTTATTTTAAGATATATATTTTTTTAAGGTGTAACTAATATGTAATAAAATAAATAAATAAATAAATATATATATTTTTATTTTTATTGGGATAAATGTATATATGAAGATATTAATATATATATATATTTTTTAATTTTTATATTTAAATTTCTTGTGGTATGTTATATTTACAAGAGATAAAATGATTTAAGTATTGGTAGTGATATCCTATCCATACACAACCTTTATGTGGGCATTTAACTTTTATATTTGAATAATATTTATATAATAAAGCTAGAGTACCTTTAACATTTTTATCAAGTTTAATAATTTTATCATTAAGTATAATATTACAATTTGGACATTTTAAATTTTGTTGATTTATATCATTCATAATATAATTGGCCAAACAGTCCGTACATGAAGAAGCAAAACAACAAGGGAATAGTATGGGTTGATAAGATAAATAAATTTTACAAATACAACAAATAAATTCTTGTATATTAATCATTAAAATAGAAGAAGGTACTTTAAAAACTATATCTTTTTCTTTTTTTGAATAAGAATCTTTTTTTGCCCAGGTTGCTCTCACTTTACTTCCACGTATTTTAATTAATCCACATGTAGCTGCTGTTAATGTTTTTCGAGCTTCTATATTTGTTGAAAAACGTACAAATGAATAACCTGATGTAGCAGTCCATTCTTTATTAGGATGTCTAGATTCTTTATCACATACAACCATAGTTAAATCAACATTTCCAAATTGACTAAATACATTCATTAAATCTTTTCTTGTTGTATTAGGTGGAACATTAACAATTAATGTATATTTAGCAAGTGATTTTTTTTTTTTTATTATATCCTTGTCTTTTTTTTTTTCTTGTAGTATATGGTTATAACTCTCAGGATATATAATATTTTCCTCAAGAGAGGAATTATCATATTCTTTATTTATATTGTTAAAAATATTGTTATCATATGTATTATTAATATTATTATATTGATTAATATGATAATATTCATTCATATTATTATTTTCTTCAAAACATGTTTGACTTATTATATATTCATTATTACTATCTTCATTAGAAATGTTATTATTATCTGTAAAATCATCTTGTTTATCATTTAATAAATTACATAAAAAATTATATGTTTTCATGTTTTCAAAAATATTTTTTTTATTTTTTTCTTCATTAGATAACAATTCTTCATTTACACTTATACATTTATCACTTCGACAGTTGTTGTCTATACATAACATATCATTGAATTTATTTTTATTATCATACTCATGATTAATAGAAATCAAAGGTTCCTCATCTCCTATATCTATCAATGATGATTTTTCTCCATGTGTATTACTTTCATTATGAAAAGTGGATATAACGTTGTTTAAATAATTTGAATAATATGAATAATTTGAATAATTTGATGAATAGTTATATTCTATATCTTTATGGTTAGATATATAATTCTCAGATATAATTTCAGTTTTATCCCATATATTATTATAATTATAATAACAGGTATTATAATTATTTTTTACATTGTCACAATCCATATAATTTTTATTATTATCATCATTTTCTTTTATATATGGAAATATTTCCATTTGATTGGAACATTTTTCCAATTTTTCATCATCAAAATTGTTAATATTTATGTAATCATTATTATGAGATATACAATTCGAGAGGATACTCTGATTTATATTATCCTTAATATTTTCTTCTTTTTTTATTATTGAATTTTTATTTGTATCATCTTCTGTTCTTTTCTTTTCTTTTTCTTCATCTTTTACATTTTCTCTTCTAAGTTTATAATCATCTTCAATTAATATATTTTTATCTTCAGAATGATACAATATTTCTTCATTAACATCATTAGGATATACATTTAAATCCACACATGGATTATACAAAGAATTTGTTTTATTAGCTTTTATGTTGTTTTGTAAAAAAAATGGATACGATTCGTTAATTAATAATGAGTGGTCTATCGTTTTATCTTTATTAATATTTATGTCAAAGCTAACTTTTTTTTCTTTTTTTAAATTATAATAATAATCATTTGTATATGTATGGTCATTATTGTAATTATCATGTATATTTACTTTATTATAATTATCATGTATATTTACTTTATTATAATTATCATGTATATTTACTTTATTATAATTATCATGTATATCTACTTTATTATAATTATCATGTATATCTTCTTTATTATAATTATCATGTATATCTACTTTATTATAATTATCATGTATATCTACTTTATTATAATTATCATGTATATCTACTTTATTATAATTATCATGTATATCTTCTTTATTATAATTATCATGTATATCTTCTTTATTATAATTATCATGTATATCTTCTTTATAATCTTTATTTATAAATACATTACATGTGTCATACATATTGTTGTTTTCCTTTTTTAAGTTAAAATTTGAGTTACAAAAAGAAAATTTATCTTTATTAACATCTTGATTTTCTTCCCTATTGATATATACATAATTATCATTACTATTTATGTTATTATTGTCTATATAATTATTAAATATATTATACTTATTAATATTATTTTTTTCTTTATTATCGTTTATATTTGCATTTATTAAATTATTATATACATCACATATATAATCTTTTAAATAATTTCCGTTTTTGATTA
>LT969560.1:1128613-1134479 GCA_900097035.1 Plasmodium blacklocki (nom. inval.)
ACATGATTTTCAAATAAGTGGAATAATTGTGTTTGGGAAAGTAATTAATATAAAAGAATTGGCAAGTGCTATAATATTTGAAATATGTGATTATACAGGTAATATTGAAGCTAAATATAATAAAGATGCAAAGAATGAGATGGTTAAAAATCATATTGAAAGTATTAAAGTTAATGATTATATTAAAATTGTTGGTGTTGTATACTCTCCTGAGACTAAAAGTGAATCTATACAAATCAGTATATTATATATTAATAAAATAGCAGACTGGGTTTCTTATTTTACTTATTTTACTTCTGATGTAGTATATTGTTATTTAAAATTATTAAAATTAAAAAATATTTGTACACCCAATGGAATCAATAATGAAGAAAAACCATGGTCTCATATTAATTTAGATACATATTATAATCATCTTGATGATATTGATAGTGATATTATAAAATATTTACATACTACTGAAGAAAAATATGCAAGTCAACAAGATATTTTTAACAATCTTCAAAAATATCATTCGGAATTTAATATCAAAAAATCACTAACCAAATTAATTGAACAGTATGATTTGGCTCAATATGAGGACATTATAAGCATTCCTTAATAAATAAATGAATAAATAAATATAAATATAAATATATATATATATATATATATATATATATATATATATATATACATATTTTTTTTTTTTTTTTTTTTTTTTTTTTTTCTTTTATATACATTTACAAAAAAAAAAAAAAAAAAAATTTCACACTGTACAAAAGCATAAATAAACAACATATAAGTGTACACATATTTTAATTACCCCCTTTTAATTTTAACTCTTAAATGTGTTAAATTTATATGTTTTATGTAAATTTTTTTTTTATAACATGTACTTTTATATATATATATATATATACATCTTATGTTTAAAATAAATGAAAGAACACCTACTCATTTTCAACATATTGAACATTTGTCTATGATTCTTTTTTGATGTATTTTTTTCTTTTTTTCAAAACATTTAACGATTTCACAAAAAAACAATTTTAAAATAAAAAAAATAATATATCTGTGATGAAGTGAAAAATTTTGTATATCTATGATCATATCTATAGTGTAATATTTGTGATTTTATTAACTTTATTGTTTTTTGTATCATCGCTATACTATATATATATATATTGACATATATATTTCAAGAATTTTCTTTAAAAAGTTAAATTGTTTTTAAAATGAAAAAAAAAAAAAAAAAAAAATACATTTATATGTATAAAACCTATATTAATGTGTATATATTATATTTATACAATTGCCTTGTATATATTTAAAAGAAGAGATTTAATTTATGTGCCATGTGTATTTATTATATGCTTTGTCGATTCGATTAGCATAAGACATCTACTCAAGAGTAATGTTAGAAATATGTATTATTTAAGAAGATGATTAATTAAACAAAGTGTGTAATAAAAAATTTATTTAAAAAAAGAAAAACGAAACAAAATATATTATATTAAAAAGATTTAGATAAATGTGTATAAATATAAATAAATAAATAAATATATATATATATATATATATATATATATATATATATACATATATATATTAATATAAGATTTTCCTATGAATTATTTCTCCTTTTTATTTTATTTTATTTTATTTTATTTTTTATTTTATTTTATTTTATATTTTATATATTTTTTTATTTTATTTTATTTTATTTTATATTTTATATATTTTTTTATTTTATTTTATTTTATTATTATTTTTTTTTAATATATATAAATATAACTTTGCATTTAGAAAAGAGGAGAATAAATTATTCATATTATGCTTTGATTGAAAGTTAATTATATGTAGATATATATTTTCAATTTTATTATTATAATTTCATTTTATGATTTGTTCATAATGGTTATTATTTTATTTGTTGTCTGTTTTTTTTTTGTTTGTCTACTGATATGGATTGATAGAAAAAATAACTTACTCCTGTAAAGACAATAACAATACTTATAAGAAAATAAAAAGAAAAATATTTATCTGTGTCTGATATGAAAGGTATATTATAAAAATATAGAACAATTAATGTAATGGGTGTAGAAGACTTTAATATTAGGAAGCACTCAGCTGAGGAATAATTACTATAAAAAGAGGAAACACTTATATTGAACAATGCGTTAACTATAATATATAAAGAATACACCATAAAAGAATATTTACAATTTAAATTATTTTCAATAGTATCTCCATAAAAGCATCTTAAACTATTTTTGATAAATAATAAGTATGATATATTTTTATTTTTATTGAATAACATTTGAAAATATATTATTAATGGTAGAAATATAACTTGTATAACTGATACATTGAATGATAATAAAATAACACTAATTTTATTTTTTATTCTTCTTTTTTTATTATATTGTTTATACTTATATTGTATATCACTTTTATATATATCATTTTTATAATCATAATTATTTATATGAGAACTTTTATTTTTATCACATATCATATTATTTATATATGTTACATTATTCTTATTATAACTGACTGTTTTGTTATTATCATATGATTTATTATTTTTCTGTTTAAGCTTTGAAAATTCATCTATGACATTTTTATATTTATTTGTTTTGATAGCATTTGTATCATTAATTGAATATGATTTAGACATATTAAATGTATGTACATTGGTGTTTTCTTTTCTATATAAATTTCTTTTCTTTTTTTTATGTATATCATCATCATAATATTCAAATGAATTATTTATATCATCTTCAAAGCATATATCTTTTTTATTATTTATCTTTATATGAGACATATTATAATATGAATCTGGATTATCTATTTCAATCTTTTCATAAGCATTATCTTTTGATTTGGTTTCATATTTACTATTATATCCTTGAAAAAATATTTCCCTTAATATACCTCCTAAAGATGTTAAGAAAATGGATATAAGACAAAGAAAAATGGAGAAGACTAAGCTAAAGGGAGATGCACATAGAGGATCATTACAAGGAGGTTTATTATTATTATTATCATAAGTATTGTTTTTATTATTATCATCATATGTATTGTTTTTATTATTATCATCATATGTATTGTTTTTTTTAATATCATCATATGTATTGTTTTTATTATAATCATCATATATATTGTTTTTATTATAATCATCATATGTATTATTTTTATTATCTTCATATGTATTATTTTTATTATCATCATATGTATTATTTTTATTATCATCATATGTATTATTTTTATTATAATCATCATATGTATTATTTTTATTATCATCATATGTATTATTTTTATTGGTAGTAACATTCCTATTGTTACTACTATCGTCAATATTTATATCATTATCATTCATCATATTATAATTATTATTCATTTTTCCCATAGCATTTATATTATTGTAAACTTTACCTCCATCACATCTATTACTTATATCATCTTCATATATATTATTTATATTTATGGCATAATGAGAATTCATATAATAATTTACGCAACTTTCTTTTGTTATTTTTATATTATCCTTATAAACAAAAGGAATGTAAAAAAATAAAAATCCAATTAAAACGATAACTACTGATATTATATGATGAATATTATATTTTCTTTTTAATATAAAAAAAGATAATATAAGAGAAAATATAAAAATTAATTGATTCAATAATAATAATACAGTAAGTGGAATAGCTAACTGAGATACAAAATATAAAGTATTTGCAACAATGTCAAGTAAAGCTATCATAATAACATATTTATATGCACCTAAACTATTCCATTTTATTTTTATTATATTATAATAATATTTATATATACTATTATAATTATTATTATTATGATAATGATGATCATCATATGTTATATTATTATTATTATTACTTATATTATGATAACTCTTTTCACACATGTTATATTTACCAGGAATATCATCTTTTATATTATCTATACTACTCTTTCTAATTTCCTTATTACATATATTGTCATCATCCACATGATAAGAATTACATATCATCAAATGATTCTTTTCACAGACTTTACTATTACTACTTTCATTATGCTTACCTACATCTTCACGTAATATATTTTTCATCGATGAATTATGTGTCGATTGGTAATAAGAATAATTCTCATTATAACCTTTAGAACGTTCATCTCTATAATTATTAAAATTTCCTATCTTATCATAATTATCATTTTTTGTTCTTTTTGTTCTTTTGGTGCTTTTTGTTTTTTCTTCATTTATTCCTAATAAAGGTTCATATATCTTTTTCTTGTTAAAATGAAAAAAATTAGAAAATGCTTTTTTTTTTTTTTTTTTTTTCATACTTTCTTCTTCCTTCTGTTTTATATCAATAGAATAATTTTTAAGTAAATTTTGGTTATCCTTTGTATAAGAATCATTTGTTACAAAATAATCTTCATAGGAATTATTACTTTCGAATTCTTTATCACTATTAATATCATTATCAATATTATTATCACTATTAATATCATTATCAATATTATTATCACTATTAATATCATTATCAATATTATTATCACTATCACTATCATTATCATTATAATTATCATTATCATTATCATTATCAGTATGACTGTAATTATTATTATGCTCATTATGGTCATTATTATTATTATTATTTTTATTTTTTTTTTTAAATAATAAATTTTTTAAACATGGATATATATATAACCAATGTTCTTTCCTTATATGTCTCGAATTTGTATATAATATACACAAAGTTAAATAAATAGTAACATAAGCTAAAGCATTATAAGAAGCTGTTAAACTATCAAAATTTTTTAAAACTCGATTCCTCATTCTACCACAAATATTATTGCTAACCCCTAAAAATACAACTAAACAACCATTGCAAAAAATATAAACAAATTTTCTCAATTTACTTTTATTATTAACAGGGATATTCATATTATTATTATTGTTGTTATTATTATTATTGTTGTGATCATTGGGTTCCTTTGAATTTGCTCTCAAGATGATACTACTACTATCATTTTGATTATTATTATTATTATTATTATAAAAACATTGATTATTATCTTTTAATTCATTACGTTGTTCATCTTCATAATTATTATTTTGGAAATGTTGGTCTTCATAATAATTATAATCAGTATAATTATTATTAACAAGGTCATTCATATTTTCCTCAAAATTTTCCTTTCTGCCTTCAGAAAAATCAAGAGAACTTATATGATTAATTTTTTTCAAATTGTCACTTTGTTCAGTTTTGAAATTAAGGATATTATTTTGTGTTTTTTTACTTTTTTTCTTATTAATTATATTGCTCTTAATTTTATTTTCCCTTCTTATTTTCTTTTCTAGTTCCTTTAATTTTTTTAAATATTTTTCATTCCATAAATTGTATAAATTGTTTTTATTTTTCTCGCTATTTTTATTTTTCCCACAATTTTTATTTTTCTCACAATTTTTATTTTTTTCACAATTTTTATTTTTTTCACAATTTTTATTTTTTTCACAATTTTTATTTTTTTCACAATTTTTATTTTTTTCACAATTTTTATTTTTTTCACAATTTTTATTTTTTTCACAATTTTTATTTTTTTCACAATTTTTATTTTTTTCACAATTTTTATTTTTTTCACAATTTTTATTTTTCTCACAATTTTTATTTTTTTCATCATATTTATTTTTTTCAGTATTTTTATTATTTTCTTTATTTACATTATTTGTATTATTATTATTATTATTTTTTTTTTTTTTTATGCACCTATCATTTAAAGAATATATATTTTTGTTCATGCTTCTTTGGTTATTTTGTCCATTCATTTTTTCTTTATCATTTTTAAAACATTTTTCATTTTCTTCCTTTAAAAC
>LT969560.1:1141801-1151801 GCA_900097035.1 Plasmodium blacklocki (nom. inval.)
TGATATTTTGTAAACTATCCTCATCTTTATTTGTTTTTATTTCGATATAATCTTTTTTACACATTTTATTTTTATTATGAATTTGGATAATTTGTTCATTTTGACAAACTGGTTCATTTTGATAAATTTTTTCAATTTTTCCATATTTTTCAATTTTTCCATATTTTTTATTTTTTCTATATTTTTCACTTTTTCCATATTTTACAATATTTTCATTTTTTTCCTTTTTTGTGTCATTTGCCAATTCGCTAGTTCCTATATTATTATTGGTGTGTAGTATACTATCGTCAATATTATTACATTTTGTTATCATTAATTTTATATCATTTGTTTTTATGTTACATATCTTTTTCTTATTACATATATATATATTTTTTTTTTCCTTATCATTTATTTCCATGGTTTTTGTATTTATTCCTATGGTATGATGTATACATTCTTCATCTTTATCTATTTCATTAATACTTTTTATTTTTACTTTTTGAGCTTGTTCAGACAAGTGATATGTTAAAACATTATTTTTTTTCTTTTTTTTTGGTTGACATAATTTTGTACCAAATATTTTTTCATTCGAACGATAAGCTGGGTCTTCATTTTTTGAATTGTTCTCAATATCCATATATATATATATTATATGTACTTTATATATATATTTATTTATTTATATTTATATTGAAGTATCTTTATTATAAAAATTTAATATTTTTATATTGATAAAAAAAAATTGTAGCAAATGTATATTTATAAAAAAAGTTAGCATAAAATATGAATTGGTAACAGTATTATATATATGATAATATATTTATTTTATTTTAATTTTTTATTATTATTTTTTTTATAAGCAAAAGTAAATATATAAATATATAATTCATATTTTTTAAATGTATAATTTAAAATATATTTCTCTTATATGTAATATATATATATATATATATATTTACATTTATATTTATAAATTAAAATTACAACATCCATTTATTAAGTAACATATAAAAAGGAAAATATTATATATCATAAATATATATATAAATATATATATTTTAATATATTTTAAAATATATGTTTTAAAAAAAAAAAAAAAATATACGAAAATAAATTTAAATAAGAGTGTAAAGGGGGGAGAAATAAAATAAAATAATATAATATAATATAAAAGAATACAATAAGAGAATACAATACATCCACATATAAGGGGGAAAAAATAAATGAAGTAACAAAAATAAAATATATAAATATGTATATATTATATATATATATATATATATATATATATATATATGTAATTATTTTTTTTTTTTTTTTTTTTTTTTTTTTTTGATATAGGTACTAACCAAAATTCCCTAAGTGCACCCAAAAAAGAATGTGATTTATTTTTTTCTACAAAATTATAAATATTATATATATATATATATATATATATATATATGTGTATGTATCACTTTTGAAATCAATATATTTGTCATTACTTAATTTTTATGTAAATAAAAACCCCTATTTGTAATTTACATATATGTATTTATATATTTATTTAAAACAAATGATAAAAAGAATTAAATAAGGTGCACGAATGTTTCTTTAATTTTTATTTTAAATTTTTCCCCATCTTCAATTTTTCAAATTAAGAAGTAATAAAAAAAAAAAAAAATTTTCAATGATACATATAAATTTTTATAAATTTATTTTATTTAATGTTATAGAATTTTAAGGTCTACCAAGAAAAAAAAAAAAAAAAAAATTGTTCCCTGTTATTTTGTTAAATCTTTTTTATATAGGAATTATTATTATATATCAAGGTATATTTGTTTACTTTATATGTTCTACAAAATGTAAACTTTACCAATATTTTAAATTGGAATATGTAACTTGTAAAATATTTATGAAAATCTTTCTTATGTTATTTAATATGTACCATTTGTAAATATATATCAAAACAAAAAAATTAAAAAAAAAAAAAAAAAATACCTTAATATAAATACATTTATATATTTTCAAAATTATAATACTCATTTATATAATGTGCCACAAATATAGCAAAATATAGTTCTATATTCTACACAAAATATTTTTATTTTTATCTGTACATAATATAACCAATATGCATATGGTTATAAAAATAATACCTAAAAGTTATTATATAAAAAATTTATTAAGTGTTCCATATAAAACAAAATAAGAAAAACACAAATGTCTATATATATATATATATATATATATATATATATTTATAAGATAACAATATAAAACATATATATTTTTTCGTTTGGAAGGTTTATGAAAATGAATTTTCTTTTAAATTCTATAAAAAAAAAAAATGAAAGATTTGATTCTTCATATATTGACAAAATAAATATAGGCATAACACCATAATATATATATATATATATATATATGTATGTATTTATTTATTTATTTATTCATATCTATATGTTTATGTATTTGTATACTTATATTTATTTATTTATATTTTTTTATTTGTTATCATGGGAACACCTAATATCATAGACGAGACATATATTAAGACTCATCATTATCATGAAGAGGAAAGGGAAAGGAGAAATAAATTAGACCTTCCCCATAATAAAGAACCCTTAGATTTAAAGTTATATCTATATAATGTATGTCTCAATTTTTCAAACACTGATATTTATCAAGAGTATATAAACAGACTCAGTATTAATTCATATAATAATTGTGACTATGATCAGATACAAAGAAGTTGTTATATTTCCAAAAAGGATTTTTTAAAATATTATAATTATAATTTTTATGACAATGATTTTGAATTAGAAAAGAGTAACCACAGTGAAGACACTTCATCTTCCTACGATCTTAATGAAACGAAGGAATTGGAAGAATTAAGTGAGTTTGTTATTCATAAAATGAAAAATATAAAAAAGAAATTTGTAAAAAATAATATTTCAAGAAAATCAAGAAGTGAAATATGTAAATGTCCAAGAAACTTTTTATCGTTAAAAGAAAAAAGAAACAGAAAAAATAACAATTCTTTGTCCATTTCTTATAATAGTAACAATTTATTATCTACAAATATTCAAAAAGATAATTCTCATTTGCTTCCTACTATGATTAAAAAGGAAAAAGAAAAAGATAAAGAAAAAGAAAAAAAAAAAAAAGAAAAATTTATATACTTATCACATATAGAGGATATAAAAAATGAAGAGTCAACATACAATAATGAATATCATATTTCATCAAATTATTTACCGTATTATTTTTTTATGAAGAAAAACAAAATATTTTGTAAAATATATAACATATCAAAAGAACATTCTTCTATTTCTTGTCATATGGATGCTTTCTTTTTAAACTGTCAAGGTATAAATAGAATGAAATTAAAAAACTCTGGAAACAGATATTATATTTATATGATACAAAATATAGAGGAAGCTCAAAATGATCCCAGTGTAGAAATGTATTATAAATATTTGGATGATATTATAAAAAAGAATTGTAATGATAATATATATGATGACTATTCGTTGTGCTCAATGTTGGATAATACAAAAAGAAAAAAAATTAAAAATGATAAAATGAGTAAAAATAAAGTAATATATAATAAAATGAATATATATAATAAAACAAATATATTAAATACAAGTAATCATTCTAGTTATGAAATCGAAAGTTATAATAATAATATTATTCATATTGATGAAGAGAAAACATTAGAGAATAATTATATAGATATGGAAGTATATAACAATTTAGATACATCTGATAATAAAAAGAGTGTAATAAATAAAATAAATGAGTCAAATACACTTGTTCAAATAAATAAAAAAGATGTAAAAAGATTAAGTTCTGTTGAAATGGATATATATATTAAAACAATGATGATAAATGAAAAAATAAAAGATAATCAACAAAGAATTGATAAAAGAAATAAGTGGAATGCATTATATCAATTTATGTTTTCATGTATAGGTGCATCCTTAAGTATATATTTTTATTTAGATTTACCATTATTAAGAACAAAATTAGATTATATCTTAACATGTATCATTATTTTTTTTTGTTATATATTTATTGGGTTACCATTACTTCAACTTGAATTATCACTCGGACAATTATCACAAAGTTGTATAGTAAATAGTTTATGTTTCTTAAAGAAGAAATTAAAAGGTATAGGTCTTCTGTCCTTTATAATATTATTTTATTTATTAATGAGAAATATGTCTTATAGTATAAGCACGCTAATGATTACTGTAAATTCTGTGTGGAGACCATTACCTTGGGATATCAAAGAATGTGAAAAAATAAATAAAGAACAAAAATGTTTAAGCGATATAAAATGTAGATGGATAAAATCGAAGGAAGGAAATGATCTTAAGATGTTTATGCTGTATGATAATATACAATATAAAGATTTATCAAAAAAAGGTGTATCGAATAATTATTTATCACAAAATGGTTTATCTAATAATCATTTATCACAAAATGGTTTATCTAATAATCATTTATCACAAATAGATTTATCACATAATCATTCATGGCGTCATAATTTGTTTTATCACAATTCATCAAATGACAAATTACAATTAAATATTTCTTATGTGTCACAAAAAAGACCCAATAAAGATTTAAATATATTTATGTATAATAAAAAGAGGGAATCTGTACAAAATAATGCACATACTTGTGTTTCCATATCCACTATAGAAATCATACTTTTCTTTACAGAGAATATATCTTTTGTATGGAAAATTATATCATTATTTGTTATAATAATTATTTTATACTTCTTATTAAAAATAGAAACAATGTCCTTAAATCAAAGTTTACATTATATCTTATCAATTGCTTTCATTATTGTTCTTCTACAAATACTTATATTGTATTATAAGCTAGAACCAAAGGAATATACACAAAATCAAAATATTACAACAAAATATAATACATGTATATTTTTTAGTAAGGAATATTTTCTACATATTAATTTTTATTTAATTATCAAAATAATTTGTCTTGTATTATTTTCTATTAATTGTTCCACTGGAGTAAATTATATTTTTTCCTCATATACAAATATAGGAGAAAATATTATTAAACAGTCATATAATATTATATTGGGATCCTTTATAGTTACCATAACATATTTAACATATTATTATTTATGTATATTACACATATATAATAATAATAATAATAATAATAATAATAATTATAGTAATAATATTAATGTTTATGATGATGAACATATATTAAATTATTTTATAGATTATTATCATATATTACCCATAAATATTTCTCCTATTGAACAAGAAAAATATTTAATTTTTTCATTTTTAAAAAAAAATGTAAAATATCATAATATACCCCATCAAATTATTATATACCTATTGGTTTTATCAAAATATATACCTTTTTCAAATATGATGTGCTTTTTATATTTCTTATCTTCTTTATTAGTTCTATTAATAACAATAACTATTCATATAAAAGTTATAATAATTACATTGAAAGAATGTAGAAAATTTAGAAAGATTAATAAAAAAAGATTTATTATATATATAATAATATTATATTTTTTTGCTAGTCTTTTAAATATATTTTTCTTTACATCATATATTAGTTTTTTGTTTAATTATAATATCATATATAATATTTATTTATTTATTGTTTTTTTTCAAATGATATCTGTAACTTGGGTATATGGTTCAGAATATACATCCAAAAAAATAAATCACAAAAAAAAATATTTTTATTTTTCTATTCATTTTTTTATATCTATATTTTTAATACCCATATTGATATATCCATATTATTATAATATATATAATAAAAGATATGTCTTCTTTACAATTCTTATATTGAATATTGTACAATTCATTTTAGTTCATATATATTTCTTATATTCTATAAAGTTACCTAAAGAAAAATTAAACCAAAAAATAAGTTATTTGTATATATCCAATATGAATTTGTTAAAAAGAAAATTAAATAATATATTCAATGGAAAATATAGAAGATATGATACAAAAATAAATAAAGACAATAATAATATTAAAACAATAAAAATTTACAAATGTCATATTCTTCAGAAACTTACAACAGTGTGGTGTTTTTTATTAAAATATTTCATAACAACTATTTTTATATTTGTACTCATATCCAATTTATTATATCACCTTTATGAAAATAATAAATTGTATCACACATTACAACAAAAAAATTATCTACAAAATGATGAGTCAAAATATGATCTTCATAATATAAATCAATCACATATAAAATATACTAATGATGATTTTTATTATTTAAGAAAAGTATTTGATAATAATGAAAAAACACAAAAAAAGAAATTTATTCAAAAAAATAATAATATTCAAAATATATTATCTAATAATACAATAAAAGAATATCCTAAAATAGGGTATGGACAAAATAAAGACAACTATATCTATCATCATATATATATTAACACGCTTATATATATTATTGTAACTATTTTATTTATAATATTTCTTTTGTTGTTTTCTTTTTTTTCCTATTTCAAGCACAAGAAATTCAATATATTTATTAACACACCAAATAAGTTATATAACATAAATGATATACAATATAAAAAAAGGAAACCAGTAAATTTTTTATATACAAGATCTATTTTTTTTTTTGAAGAATTATTACCTGTTCAATATATTATGCCTTCATATATTTGGTCACGTTTAAACAAGCATTTGAAGGCAGAAAGTTTTAGACAATCTTTAAAAAAAGAGTATGAAAATTATGAAAAAATTATAGACAAAACATTCCTTTTTTATGATAAAGCACAATTTGAAAGTTATATTTTAGGTCTCATATGTCAAGGATCAAGGCTTGAGCATTTTACACAAAAAAAAAAAAAATAAATAAATAAAAATAAATACAAATAAATAAAAATAAATAAAAATAAATAATATAAATGTACGATATATATAATAATGAAACCTATGACTATATTATTAAATATATACATATATACATACATACATACATACACACACATATATATATATATATATATATATATATATATATATTTATATTTGTGAAACAAATAATTTGTAATTTAAAAAAAAAAAAAATATTTATATATACATATATTAATTTTTGCCTTATTTAAGAGGTTTCATACCCAACTCTTTCCTGATTTCATTCCACTTATCAATAGACAATTCGTCCTTTTTATTTTCATCACAAGATGAATTATCCATTTGTTTTTTCTTTTCTTGTTTCCTTTTTTTTTTTTTTTCATCATAGCTATAATTGCTTTGAGAACTTGAATGATAATTTTTTTTTTTTTGTTTTTTTAAAAAGGATAACTTTTTTTTTTTTTTATCATGTTCTTCCTTTTTATTTTGAACACTATATTCTGAACTTGTACAAGAATTTTTACTGTCCGATGAGTATTTTCGTTTTTCTTTTTTTTTTTTATAATCATGTTTCGAATGAGTTCTTTTTTCTTTTGTTTTTTTTTTTCTTCTTTTTCTATCCAGATCACTACTATAATCAGAATAATGATGTTTTTCCTCATCATCATACTTATTATATTTATGTTTATATATTTTATTGTGTTTTTTATTTTTGTCATAATGTCCTTCCTTTTTATGATAATTATGATCGTCTTCCGACGAATATTTATTAAACTTTTTATGTTTTTCTAACATATCCCTTTGTTTATATTCATTTTTATTTTTGTTAATCTCCTTACTTTTATTATGTGTATCCTCCTTATTCTCAAAGAGTTCATTATCTGAAGAAATGTTCAATAATGCTTTGTAATATTCCAAATTTTTTCTTTCTAATAAATTATTTTCTTCTAACACTTGTCTCTTAGTCAACGTTGGAAAATCTACATCTAGAAAATTATTTAAAATTAAACAATTATCAACAAATACGTCCATATATATTTTTTCAAATGTACCATTTTGTAATCTCATTCTAATTTTCCTATAATCAAATAATATGGGTTCTAAATGATTATATATTTCTAAGCTCTTCCCTATTAACCTTAAATAAAAAATACCTAGTGCTCTTAAATATACAAAGTCTTCATTTTTTATATATTCATATATTATATCTTTATCAGGTTGAATTTGTAAAAGTTTTAATATTAAGCATAAAAAACGTGTAGGTTTTCTATTACCCCCGTAGGTACCACCTACGTATTTTAAATTTATGGCTTGGTCAATGATAGATTCGGCTACAAAAAAAAATAATACAATATAATATAATACAATATAATGAATAATAAAATAACACAACTATGACATATATATATATATATCCCAATGAATAGATGAAAAAAAAAAAAAAAGAACAACAAACATAATAATTAATATATAATATTATTACATGTCAGAGCAAAACATTTTTCCTTCCAATATGGGCTATCATATATTTTACTTCTTATTATATTTGATATTAAGTATTGTGGATTGGACCCAAAATTTTTTATAGCACTGGCATCAGTGCGGTTAGCCATACTTACATTATTTATTTATATAAAAAGTTAATTTTATGGAAATATTCTGCAAGAAATAATTTTCTTTTTATTTCGCCTATTTTTGGTTCTTAATTTTTAAAATGAACAATTTCTTTTTTTAAAATCATCTTTTTTGTATCTCTAATTGACATTTTTCAAGTTAATTTTTATAAAACATATATATAATATAAATATAAATATATATTACATTGTTATATATAATATATATATATTATATATATATATATATTTGTTTATCCCTTTTTCTTTTAATTATAAATAGCTATTGAAATATTATTATTAATAGATAATCATATTCAAAAGTTTAAAAAATAAAAATTCACATATATATATATATATATATATATATATATATTTTATTTATTTAATTTTTTTCGTGTTCATTATTTTTATTTTAAAAAAAATAAATAAAATAATATTACGATATTAATATAATTATTATAATATATATATATATATATATATATATTATAATATAATAATATGGCCTTCTTTTGGGGTATGATATATATACAAACATACATACATAAATACATACGTTTGTATTTATGCATATATACGCAAATATTATGTTTCTTCAATTACTATAATTTCATTTATTATTTCATTATTTTATTATTATTATTATTATTTTTTTTTTTCTTTAATTTGTGAATATATTTTATTCCTTATGATTGTCATTAAAAATAAAAAAAATAATAATTACAGGATGTATAACAATTTAATATGTATATATACCCGAAATTAATATAACATATATATGATATATTTGTCAGTTTATTTTACCAGTTAAAGAAATAAAAAAAAAATAGGATTTTTTTTTTTTTTTTTTTATTATTATTATTATTATTATTATTGTTATTATATATACAATATTATGAATGGATTGAAGTTTATATTACGAATTAATAAAAATATTATAAGACAATTTTCAAGTTTGTATTCTCCCAATATTAAGAAGAATGTGCCTGATTATATAGATTTCGAAACATTTTACCCTAAAAAAGAAATAAAGGCAGATATTATGACAGCTTTTACTATGGCCAAACAACAACGATTAGAGAAACTATTGGAAAATAATCCTTTGGTATTATACAAGGGTAGGGTTATAAAAAAATTGTCATGTCCAAGAATAAAAAATTCAGGAAGAAATAATGTAGGAAAAATAACTGTTCGTCATAGAGGTGGAGGTCATGCCCAGAGATTAAGATTTATTGATTTTAAAAGATCAAGAAAAGATATATATAGTACTGTATTACGAATAGAATATGACCCATCTCGAAGTGCACATATAGCATTGATTCAATATGAAGATGGTGTATTGTCATATATATTAGCTCCTCTTTTATTAAGACCAGGAGATAAAATTATAGCAAGTAAGTATGCAAATATTAACCCAGGAAATTCTTTACCGTTACAAAATATCCCTGTCGGAAGTATTATTCATAATATTGAAATGAGACCAGGAGCAGGCGGGCAATTAATAAGGGCAGCTGG